>JANIJG010009972.1:0-61330 GCA_024611175.1 Megaceryle torquata
GCTCAGAGCCTTGTCCAGCCTCAGCTTAAATATCTCCAGGGATGGGGCCTCAACCACCTCCCTGGGTAGCCTGTTCCACTGCTCTACCACCCTCAATGTAAAGAACTTCTTCCTGATGTCCAAAAAATGTTCTCTTCCAACACCTAAATGTGCACCCCTTTGTGCACATCTCCCCATCAACTCCCAGCCTTTCTAGGTATAAATTGTATAAATGGGGCTAGAAGACAATGTTGGCAACAGTAGAGACTGCTCTCCCTAGTTTGTTGGTTGTTTTGTGTCTCTCTTCTTCTCTCAGACTAACATAACTTAAATTTTTATGGATAAAAGGCAGGAAAATAAAGTGGAGAACAGTAAGAGAGTAACAGATAGAAGGAGGTTAAAAGAAAATTACATGAGAACATGAAGAACCCAGGAGAACAGCAAAGAACACCTCACTTTGTTAAAATTCCTTGTTCAGGATTAGGACCCTCAACCAAAGAGGAACTGGAGAGCAGGAGGAAGAACAGAGGAGAGTTAATACATTTCTCCTAACCCGGTCTCAAAAGAATTTGTCTAGAATTAGACAATGATTTGAGGAATCATCCCTGTGCTTGGCAGAAGTCTTGGGCCTTGAGGTATTTTGGAGTATTCTGGTATTTGTGGCCTTTTGTGACTGTTCTATGTAACCCTGTGAGGGACGCATGTAGCAATGCACTGACTGGGAAATCACCCACAGTCAGAGGTGCCTATAACAAAACAGCCTGAGAAAGACCAGCTTCCTTCTGGGTTTGAATCCCAGCTGACCTGCACAGTCTGACAGAGGCCTTGGCAAAGAACAGCAATTCTTCCTATAATGGGCCAAAACCAATGGGAGGAACAGTTTCAGATTATATTTCTTCCCCAGTCAAGTGACAGGACTGTAAATAATCTGATAACTAAAATTGCCAACAGCATTTCTCTATCTGAGTATCTGAGGTGCTGTGACCTACAGCATGCATGTGCAGGTCAACCCTGAAAGACTGGGCTGATTCTTACCATTTTTGGCAAATCTTTTAAGTCTCTCACCTGTGGTAGCATGTGTGCAACATTAGTTCTGCGCTCACTCCCGCAATACTCCAGGGCTAGGATTTCTTTAAGACACTCTGGAGTGAGATCTGCATCTCCTTCCTTTTGGATGTCTTTTCACCAAGAGGGCTTTCCAACTTCTGACCTCAATGGATAACTTAAGCACAGACTTCCTTACATTTTCACTGTTCCAATCTCTATAATTCCTCCCTTCCCCACTGCAGTGGCTATACTGTGATCTACTTAGACACTTTGTAGATAAATTTATCTTCTGGTAAGGGAGAAGTCATGGTCATAGAATTAGACCATGAACAAGCTCTGTTTCCTTGCTGACATTTGCCAGAATACTGCTGTTAGATCAAAAATTAAAAATATTTTGCATCAGTAATTTTTCAAAATATTTCCCTGCCCGTAGCTGGTATAAATGTCAATTTTTAGACATTTTATTTGTGGTCTGTAATGAGGAAAGGTTGCCTTTCTTTCTTTTCTGAAAAGACTGTTCCTGTGCTGTTCTTTCTTCTAATCACTCCTTGGTTCTCAGAATCATGAGCCCTTGGGACTTACCTGTCAGCCACTGTTTGAGGTTGAGCAGGAGATAGCAATTAAAGTGATTTGTGATGTAGGGGTGATCTCCCATTCTTGTTCTCTACCCACTCCACAAACTATCCTCCAGATCTTTCTGTTTTGATGGTTTTGATGGCTTACTGTCATCCTCTCATCTGTGTCCTGCACTCCCATCTGGTGACTGCAAGCTGTTGCAAAGCGACATAACCTATTGAGGTCCTTGCCTTTTCTTCTGGGCTCCAGTCTCTCTATTTATGCCAGTTGTCCTACTGTAGGTGCCAGTCCCCATGTAGTGGTCACCACTGTTGAGAGGGGCATATTTTTCACCTTTCACTTTTCTTGGGGTAGCTGTGATTCCCTAACACACTCTCAGAGTTTGAGCACTCTCTGCCCTGTGTAGTATCAGTGCTTTGCAGAAGACTTCTTCAGTTTCATCCCATATCTCTCCTTGAATATTTTGTCATAGACCCTAGCTGCATGGTCTCCATAGACACTTCTTTCCCAGTTTTCTTTAGACTGGTCACCAAGGTGTTTTGGTACTTTCTGATAGAAACCATCTCTCTTATGCATGTCATTTTTTGCATGAAGAAATAGTACTTTACTCTTCTGCGTACAGATCCATAACTTACCTTCTCCAAACAAAAACTAAAGAACTAGTTGCTCCAAAACCTAATTTAGAAATAAAACTAATTCCTCATTGACTTCCTCTTTGATGGTTTCCTTTGCTTTTGGATGCATGATAATAGTCTTCTATGATTCAAAGTGAATTCCACTAGAAAATGTAACTGTCCTTTATTCCTGGTGCTCTCTAGTTTTTAGTAATTATTGAGAGCCGCAGAATGTGACTGAGATTTGTTTCCTAAGTACATAAGCCCCCATGCGCTGGAGCAATTAATTCATCTCCTCAGTGCACATTTCTCTCCAGAAGAAAGATGGAGCATCAGCACACTATGTCCAGGGGCATCAAACTGCAGAGAATGAGGAGGAGGAAATAAGCTTGGGTCTCTTTTCTGCGTGAGCGATCAATTTTGCCAGACATTGAGAAAAGAGAGTTCTATTCTCTGCATGATTTTGTCAAGCAAGGATTGTCATCTGGTGCCTACAAATGGTAGTTTGGTTTTGTCCTGTAAATGAGGATTGATGAAATAGTTTTTTCTCACATATTCCGATTTTATTGTCCTTAGCCAACCACAAAGTGCACAGTAAGGGCAAAATGGATGCTGCAGTTTTATGACCATGCTATTATTCAGTTAGGTCCATTAGACCAAGATTGAATTTGAAAATAAGTTAATTTTGAGTAAAAACAAATTGTGCAAGTTTATTAAGTCCAAATCTATTAAACTGTTACCAAGCCTCAATCACTAAGCTATACAGTTTGGTACATTGTGTCATCTCCTGAATGGCTTGTGAATAATTCCCACTTACAAAATGGGGAAAATTAATTGTGTAAAAGCCTAAATGTAATTTTCAGTAACTGCACAAACTAGTGTGTTTTGGAACACGATTGCAGTAGGTTCAAGTCTCCAGAAGCCAGTTAGTAAAACATTTACCACCACGATGAAGACAGCACTCACAGTGGACCCATTTGACTCTCACAGCTGAGAGTGCAATATGCATGGGTGGGGTGGTGCAGCCATGTACTGTACTGGGCTCCTCCCAGCTCAGGAGCTCTCACAAGTCTCTAAAATCCATGTCTCTGCAGGTGCTGTAAGTACAAGCCTTTTCCTGCTTCAACAGCAGCTCTTTCAGCATCTGGTCCAGAGCAGATCTCACCCTTTGGTTTACCAGAAGTGCTGCTAAAGACCTGTCACAGTGTCCTTTGGCATGCTTCATCAGAGCCTTGCTTGCTGTTAGGCACTCCTGGGAATCCAGGGTCTTGGGTAATGAGATCCCCCTGGGTCTCATCACCTGACACCATGCCTTTGAAAGCTGTTGTTCTGAAGTGCACATTTCCCTTTGTAAGGATGGGTTGCTTCAAGCTGTGAGGAAGTGGACTTGCAAGTTCTGGAGCTCTTCTCACACAAGGAAAACTCAGGAAAACAATCGTTTGATGATTTAAGGTGGTGAGATTTAGTGTGAGAATTTGAGACTCCAGCTGCTCCTGATTTCCCAGAAGGGAGAGGAATGCCATATTCTGTTATATTCACCCAGTTTCAGAGGTGATGAGGCCTTTTTGTCTCCATTTTTGCTTTTTAAAGTAATAAGCATGTTGTTATGCAGCTCATTGCCCTAAAGAGGTCTCTTGCAAAATGATAATCAGAGCTGCAATCAAAATCCCATGAAGTATTCTGCAGCCTTCCTTTAAGCCCACAGTTTGCTTCAGGGTACTCTTGGGAGTAAACCTTCATTCAGTGAACAAATCCTGCAGCAATGGAAAAGAACTCTAAGGTTTGTGAGTTGGAAGAAAAATATTTAGGGACGCTTGTTCATCATGTCCAATATTTTATGGGGGAAAAAAAAAGGAATTTCATGTTTGCTTTATCTAGGTTCTTTCTTGGAGAAATGGGCACAGTCTTGCACAGGTTAATAGCAGGTGTCTGTTTTACAGAAACCAGGGCACTATTTGTTCATTTCCGTGTAGTTTAATAATGAAGCCAAATTGCTTTCTCCAGATTCCTTTATTAATTCTAGGTGTAAAGTGAACTTCAGCATTCCCAGCACGCTGTTTTTTCTCTTTGCAATGATAATTTATTTTCTTATAACAGTCATTTGTCACGTGGTGGCTTGGTGGTCGTATGTATGACGTCATTTACTTGGACTTTTAGGAGTGACATCATATGTACGGCTGCTAAACTGCTGCATGGGACATCACTTAAACAATTTTCTTCTGAAGAAATCATACCAATCATTTTCAGGCTATGAACACACCCTGATTATTAAGTTGTGAAATATTTATTTCTCTTTAATAAAGAATATTTATAAATGAACAAGGCATTCCTTTATTGTATCAACATCATTTATATTTCCATCTGAAGTAACTGATGGATGGGAAGGGTTTTATTATGCAGTAGTGGACTCTGAACATTCAGAATTTGTTCAAGACCATAGGTAGTAACCAGGTGAAAATTATTTATTGGCTTTTTTATGGTGTAAACATGATTTTTAAAGCTTAATACCTAAAATACTTAGATACAATCATTAAAACATAGTAGCAGAGGTGATTCCTAATCATTAGTTCCATGAGAGTCTATACATAGACTCATGGGACATTCCCAGCACCTGCCATTAGTATGAAAGCTTTCCCACTCAGGTAGCCATGCCCAGGCTCCTGCTACTTCTCATAAGAGAATAATGGCCCAGATATTTTCCCTTTCCTGAGCCCAACAGTACAAACTGTACCAAGATTTTTGTCTGACTGAGGCCCAGGAGTATAAGGCTGGATCATCTGCCTACTCAAGATGACTTTGCAGAAGTCAGGTGTTAGACTCCAAGTCCTGTAGTGGTGTTGGGAGTGTGTTTCTCCTATGCATGGTAAAAAAAAAAACAGCACTGCAAACAGAGATATGACTGCTCAACCTCCAGCAATCCACCAAATTAATTTTTCATTAGTCTGATGAAATGATCATCTGATTTTAAAGTAAAAGAAAACATTGTTCAAACTTCCATGGCCAACTTTTCAAATCTAGACAAACAGAAATGACTAATAGCAATCAAAGGGAAGAATACACTTAAAGTGTGTATCACATGAACAATACCAGTAGCAAATCTACATATAAACCCTTAGTCTGACTTCACATGCAAGCTGTTCAATTACATCAAAAGTGTCTGGGAAGATTTTTGTGCAGCTAACTTTGAAAATCTGAGCCTTTGTATTTGGTAAATAAAAATAACCCCAGATAATTTAAAAGCCAGGTGTAATCTGATATTATTATTCTGATTTCTATCCAAACTTGCTTTAAATTTACTGTAGGCCACTAAGTGATTTCCTCTGATGAAGTAATTTCCATTGAGCTTCAGTGACACAGTCATATCCATATTTTTAATCTCTCTGAATGAAATACTGTCCCAAATGTGGCAATATAAATTTTTCTGCAAATTTCAGCATGATTGCCTTGTTCAGAGACAGTAGAATGGGCAGTCCTCCTGCTTACATGGTTGAGCATTTTAAGTCATTTTCTGCCCAAGCCAAGACATTTCTCATATCCACCACCACAGGTACTCTCTGCCTCCAAGTATTAAAAGGTTCTGATTAGCCTGTACCCAACAAGAGCTGACTTCTTCAGGAATAGGCTTAATCCCTTACACACAGCAAGCTATGAAACTGACCTTAAAGAGTAAGGTATCTTTGGTCTCTGAATTGTATCTTACCCCTCAAAATCATCATCCCTAGTTATGAACTGTTACATCTTCACCAGTTAAAAGATGTAAATGGAGCATTCATTTCCTGATGACATATCTTACTTTCATCTCACATGTTTCTGTACTGGGCAATCTTCTGGGAATGGTCTGTCCTTTTAAAAACGGTGTCTAAGTGAAAAAAACAGAATGGGGGAAAGATGTTCTGAAGCACTGAACACTTTCTACAGTTTCTGTCTGTGTAGATGGTATTTGCCAATTGCTTCACATCTGTGTTGTGCTTTATTCTGTACAGATAAAGCAGATGAAACTGCAACAGTATTTGTGGCCAGCCACATAGGTCTTTCTGTTCTCTTGCCAGTGATTTTGAATTTGTTTAGTCAAAACAGATGTGAAGAACAGAATATCTCATTCCTAGAAGAAAATAAGAATAAAATAAAAGCATTTTTTCAGGACAAGGAAAATTGGTAATGTTTTTTAAGCATAACTAAATAGTTATGCTTTCAAAACATGTGTATGTTCCCAAACTGTCCCAGAGTAACGGAAGAATTGTCGCAAACAGAGGTGATGCCACAGAATTTCCCTAGCTTTCTTTGATGATACTGTTATTCCTCTGTTGAATGCAAACAGCTTGGAACTGAGGTATTATTCAAAATAAGAATGGAAAAAATAATAATGGAGTATCTATGATTCACTTCAGAGAAGTACCGAAGCCTGTGGGTGATACGTGGACATGAAGAGCTAAGACAGACCTGAGGATGCCTGAAGAATCTCATCTGCACTTTCCTACACTACATGTTGGATTTAAAATATTACTTGGTTTTTTTGTTTGTTTGGTTTTTTTTCAAATGATCCTCATGGAGTCCAGCTACTCCCATTCATATGTTCATAAGTGAGGGATCTGTGATGTTTGGCTTTGCTTCTGTATTTCTTGTTCTGGCTTTCTAGATGCATAATTTTTCACTTGTATGGCCAGATGAAATGCTCCAAATGGCTTCACTGTCCAAGTATATCTTTGTATGTGTGTCTATAAAATGTGATGTGCAATAAAAAAAAGGAAGTAAAAATGTAAAGAAGTAAGCTAATATTTGAACTTTCAAAACTGTCATGTTTTTAGTTTGAACAACTAGAAATGCTTGCTTAATGATGTGTGCTAGTATTTGCTGCTAAAAACGTCAAGTTTGTGTGTTTATGAGAGTCATAATTTTGAAGCAGACTGTAAATGACTATGTGTTTGTGATGGCTTTAGTACTGTTTAGTATAGGGAAAAGTAGTGCATCATACAGGCAAAGTGCCACAGCAGTATTGCATTTGCTTGGGGAAGTGAAGGAACTAGGCTTTTCCTATCACCTTTATGCAGAGAAGTGTCCAGATAGAGGATTAAGGCAGAACAGAATTAACTAGAGCTCCACACTCTAATTTTCACTCTGTCTCACAGACTTGGGCTGTGCAACAGGGGGTTGGATGGATGGTGGAAAAAAAAGATAACTGACATCTCTACCTGAGATTTTTGCCTTTCAGAGGTACCGATCCTTCCCTTTGCCCTGCAGGCAGCTCAAAGTGGGAGAATTCAGAAGATGCCTCTTGATCAAAGAGGACCTTACTATTCAGACTCTCAGACTCTCTCAGGGACACTTTGCTTAGGTACTTAACTAGGAGCAAAGGCTGGGTAGTGAGGTTTAAACTCTCTGCCCTGTGTTTCTATGACCTTAACAGTTGAAGATGCTCAAAGCAGACAAAAACTGTGAGGCTGTGCCACTGAGATATTTTGTCTGGGCAGACTGGAGAGAAATTGGCAAAAGTCAGCAGAAATACATGGGTGTACCTTTGGGCAGATAGAAAAGATTTTTGCAGGTCACTAAGATAAAGCAAAAGATTGTGAAGACTTTGTCAAGTATTTTATGGTCCTCTGTTTAGCCAAGAAAAAGAGCTTGGTTAAAATCCTGAGTTTAAAGGGAGGTAAATTAGTAAAAATTCAGCATTTACTTTGCAACCAATAGAAGGCCTACCATAATGCTAAATACATGCAAATAAAACACTTCTGAAACATGCTTAATAGGGATTTCTGATCCTCACATTTTTATTTTATCCTCCTTCTTTATTCACTTGTACTAACATTTTTTCCTTTCTGTACAGAGAATGGTTCCCAGTCTTTCTTCTACTGTAAATTATACTGATCCTACATTAGAGCCTGTAGTAACTGAAAATTCACTCATACGACAGAAGATAATAGATTCACAGTTCAAATGTTATGAGAGAATGAACAGAGCTCCTCCATATAAGAAAAAAGGTAAAAAAAGATTTAAAATAAAATCTGTTTGTGTATTGCCACACTTGCTTCTATCACTGTAAACATTTTTTTTCTGCATACTAACCCATAGTCTTCCTCAGAGGGCAGTTTCTTTCCTGTAAGCAGTAGTCAAATTCATGGTAAGGTAGCATTTGCTAAGTGCTAAGAAGGACAAAAGCCTGGAACATGCCCAGGGAATGAACAGCTCTTCCTGCCCATGCAGACACTACCCCAGTAATCTATGTTTCTGGCTCAGTGCTTTACTGCTTGCATAAGTCTTCTTCTTGCTTAGAGAATGGAATTCTCCAGAACCTTTCATCATCAAGTTCACACAAAGACTTGATTGTAAGCAGTGATCTCTTGAATATAAATGTCGCGCTCTTTGCTGTGCTCACTGCTTCGTTTTTCTGTCATTCTTGTATTGATGGATAGCTACCATCCTATGTACCACACAGATGTGCCAGGTATTCCATATTCAGCAGTCACACTAGCAAGAAGAGGTTTATAAATCAGTGAGTACACATCTTTTTTGAATACAAGGCACATATTGAGATTAATAATAAGGGAAATTACAAATAATAGTGGTGCCACAATGGCATGGTATAAATGAAACAGCATTTCTGGTTGGGATTGAGTGTTCTGGTCATTTTTTTTTCACAGAAAATATGGAAAAAAGTTACAAGGGAGCTAGAGGAAAACTTTGGATACATTGTTAGGATGTATGCAAGTAAAGAACAGACATACTGAGGACAAAGTTTAAAGAGAAATTATATTTTAAAATCATGATTAAAACCCCACAATCTAATAGATAGAGTGGCAATAATACGGGATTTTTTTTGTAGTGGCAATAATGTGGGATTTTTTGTAGCACAAGAACAAAGACAATTTACAGCTCTTTACCACAGTGATTTTACTGGGCTCTGTAAGACTCAAAGAATAATTAGATGTTAAGATACTCCAGACTTGATGCAGAAATGTTTTGGAATTAATATAGAGTTTCTCATTGCTTCAGATAGATTTTCATTCAGGCCAATAATGAGGAAATCCCATAGGTATTTAAACAGGACTATGGAATAGAAAGCATCACATTTTAGACATAAACAGACCTGTAGTTGCTGTGCTTGAGGAGGCAATAATTTACTGCTTGATCAGATTACTCTTTTAGTCTCCAGCTCTATAGTATTTATTTTCTGCATTCATTGATAGTTCTGCTGGATTCACCTTTCTTTTGCACTTTGCTCATGTGATTAGTTGCAAAGGGCTGAAGTGTTTATGTCTTATGACATATGAAGTTCCTGTAGTGTTCTCAAGGGCAGCAGTGGAAGACACACAGCCATCAGACACAGCACAGAAGTTCCTGCATTCCTTTGACAGCGAGATTTAAGTGATGCCATTGCTATTATGGTCCTAGAAATGTGCACTTAATTATTTTTTAAATCCAGAAAGACAATAATGGGTGACTAGGAATGATGCCAACAGTACTGAAGTGCAGTTTCAACTGAATAACAGGATCCTCACCTGCCCTCCAAAATTTTCACTTCATAAGGGGTTGGAAGAGAACAAGGGTCTAAGTCTTTTGGATTTTAATTTGAAAAAAATGATGGGATGAGGTGGGAAATTTCCTTGATGCAAAGGACAGCCACAGGGGTTTCTCCTGAGAGAAGAAGCCTAACATATGAACTGAAGGGTTATACTGGGTATGCATTTTCAGCACAAACAGTAGTGGAGTGTAATACTGAAGTTCCCAGGAAAGCCCAGTGTCTGGTAGAACTTTACAGAGCCAGAGATGTTTAGCCAGAGATGTTTTTACAGAGGTGTTTCTAATCTTTCCCTGGTATTTCAGCAGTCCCTGATGTAGCCTATTTGTAGACTGGCACAAAAGCAGTTTAAATCCTTCATAATCCTGGGGTTCAAAACTGATGGTAAAGAACTGCAGAGAACTGCATGGTATCTCTTGCTCCAGAGGCAGAGATGGTTTAATACAGGTGAGCTGTGGCAGCATTACAAGCAGCCATGTGTCAGCAGAGCCAAAGTAATGGACCGTGTACATACACTTATCATTCCTGGTTCATCATAGAATTGATTACCTTAAATCCAAAAGAAATAACAAAATGAGGAGCTCAGGGATATGGGAACACCTGGCCTCATCCATCAAAAAATGTAATACTTCTATCTGGCGATACAACACTATGTTGCTCAACTCTTCTTTTACTATTTTATTACTTATATTATTTCCTGCAGCACTTAAAAGCCACATGTGTATATGTGTGTGTGTATCTATGTATGCTTGTGTGTGTATATATATATATTTCTGGATGTATGTGTGCATTTATAACCTGTTACTTATCTTGAAAGACACATTCCACAATGTATGGATCAACATCAATGATTTCTTTTTTTTTTTTTTTTAATTAGATAAGGCAAAGGATTTAAAGCTAGAAATTCCTATCAATCACATTCTGAAGTGTCTTTCTGATACAACTCAAATTGCAAACATTTTCCACTCTTCTTTTTCTCTGATATTACAAAATGATTCCTAAAAGTCTTTGAGATACATCTCAAAGCTATAAAAGATCATGAGAATGGCTGAAGGAAATATAACAAGCTGCTCATATGATGGCAGTTTAATTACATGAACAAGTACCATTTAGCTAATGAAGAAAAAGGGTTCATAAAAAAATCTTTTTTGTTAAAGATCTAACCTGGAAAAAATTAATTTGGAACAGTGTATGCTTTAAATATTTAATCTAATACTATTTTAACTTTAAAAAAATATTGGTGAAATTTGAACTATTCAGATGTCTTTTTACTGCTTTCTTGCTTCAGTAAGAAAGCTTATCTGTGGATAATTTCAAAAGCATCAGAAGCAATTAGATGCCCATATTTTATTAACTTTCAATAGTTATTAATTGCTTTCCATATGATTCTTTCAAAAACAACCTACATGGTCATAGCATCAGTTCTGAAACACCCTTGGGACCAGAGCAAAAGAAGGGAAGATCTATCTTCTTACTGTATTTCCTTTTAAACTAATGATCATTATGATAAGTGCTTTTTCCCCAACACAAACTGATTTTAAATGGAAAATCATTAAGAAGTATCGGGGGGGGGTTTCAATGTGCTACTTGAGTAAATCCACATTGAGTCAGGAAATCATGTTACAGCAAGCAAACTTGTGTCACAGTCTCTGTGGACCACAGTATTTAAAATCTCTGTAATGGGAATCATGAATGAGTTCTGTTCTGACCCCTAGTATGGCCATTGTTTCTGAGGCTGGGAATGGTCATAGAATAATAGAATCACAGAATCGTTCTGGTTAGAAGAGACATTCAAGATCATCAGGCCCAACTGTTAACACAGCATGGCAAGGTCACCCCTAACCATGTCCCTTGGCTCCACATCTATATGTCCTTTAAATGACTCCATGGATCATGACTCCACCATTTCCCTGAAAAGCCTGTTCTAGGGCTTTACAACCCTTTCAGTGAAGAATTTTTTCCTTGTGTCCAATCTAAACCTCCCCTGGCACAACTTGAGGCTGTTTCCTCTTGTCCTATCTCTTGTTACTTTGGAGAACAGACTGACCTTCACCTTGCTACAAACTCCTTTCAGGTAGTTGTAGGGAGCAAGACAGTCTCCCCTCAGCCTCTTTTTCTCCAGGCTAAACAACCCCAGGTCCCCTGTGTATAATCACTTCCCTAGTCCTGGTGGCCACTCTATTTCTGATACAAGCCTATTTGCCCTCTTGGCCACCTGGGCATCCTGCTGGCTTATATTCAGTCAACTAGAACCTCCATGTCCTTTTCCACTGGGCAGCTGTCCTACCACTCTTCCCCAAGCCTGTAGCATCACATGGAGCTGTTGTGACCCAAGTGTGACCTGGTCCTTACAGGGAACACAGCCTTGACAGTGCTGCTTTCCCAGAAGGGGCACAGTGAGGATTGGATCACAGCATGGCTACTCAGACAACATCAGCAGGCAGAGTTCACCTGTTAC
This sequence comes from Megaceryle torquata, assembly GCA_024611175.1. Taxonomy (NCBI): domain Eukaryota; kingdom Metazoa; phylum Chordata; class Aves; order Coraciiformes; family Cerylidae; genus Megaceryle; species Megaceryle torquata. Next base: position 12,191 of record JANIJG010009972.1, read on the forward strand.
AAATCAATCTTGCACCTGCTTCACTGGATCTGTAGTTATGTCACCTATCTCTAGGGTTGAGCAATGCAATAACCTTAACAGGGAACTGTATAAATGTTGCTTTAAGCTGCAATGTCCCTGAAAGCCCTTCCTACCTTTACATTTCAAAGACTTGATTTTCAGAGCTGATGAACAGCAGAAAGTGAAATGCAAAGTGGGTCTCTGTAAGGTCTTTGGGTACCGCTGGTGTACATGCTTATGGCTAAGGATGGAAGGTGGATATAAAAGAGGAATTTGTAGGATCATACCCTACATTCAAAGGTCAGTTCAACAGATTTAAAACATTACTTTCCAGTAAAATTAATACCACTAATAACAGGTTAGCAAAACCTAATACCTTGTAGCACCTGAATGCCACTCAAAGCATAGCAATTAGAAAGGCTTTTATTGCAGAAAAATACCCCACGATTATCTGCAGATGGCAATATTCATTGAGAGGCAAAACCAGGACAGGTTCAGGAGTGACTGTGTCTTGAATTAATTACTGCATTTCTCTTAAATGTCCAGGTCTGTTCTGCAACCGAACGTGGGATGGTTGGTTGTGCTGGGACGACACGCCTGCTGGAAGAATCACTGCTCAGAATTGTCCAGATTATTTTCCAGACTTTGATCCAACTGGTACAGTTTTACTTTTTATCATCTTTCATAGGAATTCTTCAGAGCATTCATGCCATTGAGTGGAAGCATGTTTCCAGTGGCATTTTTGCAGCATTGTGAAATCTCAGAGAGTTTGTCTGAAACGAAAGCATACCAAGCTTTGGGGTTGACTAATTTATATATTTTCATTTGTAAAATATTGTATATGTATTTATATTTATGTAAATATAACCCATCAATTTATGGAACCTAGTTTATTAAAATATTAACTACATAATTAGAATATCAAAACAATTATAACACCTCAAATATATTGAAGATATATTTATGGGCATGAAATATGTATCAGCATGGGTTTTGATCAGTTTGTATTAGAAATTATCATTATTTTGAAGAATATGAGCGGAAATAATGTTCTTTTGGTCTCCCAAGTTTCAGCTGTTCATTGAATTCTTCATATAAATACTAGCAGCCATGCAGACTGAGAGAAGCAATTCAAGAACATTTAAAAGGACAAATGAAAAGAAAAATCAAGGACAGAAATATTGCTAAATAGATATAAGGAAATATTAGACACAAGTATAACTCTACAAAGAATATAATTTGAAGCAACATGCAGCTGTGTGTTCCTCACACTCAGGACATGCTGCTTATAGGCTGTGCTTTATGTTCCAGTGTGCTAAATCCATCACAGACACAGTGTACCAACTGCAGTTAAAAACTGTGAAACTAAACATTTGAAGGGAAGGGTCCATAAATCTAAAAATTTTCCAGCAAGGTTAAATCAAAATATATGTGCCCAACTGGAAAGTAAGGAAACAAGACTATTGCATAGCTATGAGTTAATTGCCCAGTGCCATTAGCTAAACCTGATGATTTTGTTGAGCTTACTGCCTTTCTTGAAACAGAGGAGTGTCCAAATTGGATCAGACTCAGTATATATTTTGCTGAATTCCATTTGTAGGAACAACCAGATTGATTGGTATTTCTGTTCTTTATAAATCAAGCTATCTGCAATTAGAGTTTTCACCCAGAAATCGGGAAACTTCCAGTGTCATCCCCAGTCTGGGGGGATTCAAACCTGCATCCCAATGTTAATAGAGGAACCTCCTTCTTTCCAGTGAGAACAGACATTGGACAGGATGGATTGAAAGTTTTGCATGCCTGGAAAATGAGCTTGCATGGCAGCGTGACTGTCCACCTCTTGTGGGAATACCCTGAGACCTACCCCACAAATCTTTGCAGCAGTTTACTTCTCTGAGACATACAATGGACGTCAATTCACAAAGTCTTGTCTTTTGTGACCTTTTTTTGCTTTCTGACACACTTAGTCTTGACCTCTTTCTGTACAGTGTCATAGTTTTCAAGGAAGAATCTTGCAGCAGGGACATGCTCATGGCTAATTATTGGAGCACCTTGGGGAGAAACAGGATGAGATGAGACCCTCAAATGGAGGGGTGACTTTGACCCAGGTGTCCCTCTCTGTGGACAATTGCTTCAACCATTTGGGTATTGGCACAAAAGATAACAGAAGAGCATTTTAAACAAATTGGCTGAACTTGGTTCAGTTGCAACAAAGAAATACCCATGTTCAGGAGCAACCTTGAGACTGGATCCTGAGTTTGCACCAGCCTTTTCCCACATGTATGTTAGAGGTGCCTTTTGGATGGGGTCTGTACCTTTTGCTATGGCCCTAAATTTGTTCATGGTATCCTCCCCATGTGGCAACAGCCTCTTTGATGAATAGGACAATTTGCTACAAGGCTTTTGCTTTCCCTGCTTCCATGGTTTTCATAGAAAAAAAAAAAAAGTGTGACACTAACAGTCCTAATTTATGTATACTCCATGTACTGTTGAGTTAGTACCTGTGAAAGGTGGTGTTGGGCAGCGTTGTGATCTAAAAGTCTCTTCACAACTTGAGGTCTTCATACCTCAGTTCATGGAAGTAATTACAAAGCCACTTTCCTACTTGCTCTCAAGCCACCTATTCCCAGCTTTTCCACTTTCCCACTTGTCTCCAGTGACCTGTTCTGAACTAATTGCTCCACTATAACAGCACTCTTGAAAGTAACACTTGAAGCCATCCATGGAGAAGCACCTCACTCCACTTATTAATGCTGATTAACATCAAGGTCTGTGGCTGGTACAGCTGACTACAAATCACTTCTTAATGTACAGATGTGTGCTGCAGGGTCTGGCCCACAGTGTGTGCATACAGTTAGTCTTTTTGCCACACTTTAAAACTTGCAGACTTGGGAAATTTTTAGTATTCCGTTTCTCAGTACACAGCCGTAGGAGGAAAGGCCTCTTCCAGTAATTAATTTCCTTCTGTCCCATTCAGGACAAATACCCATGATCTTGTGGACTCAGTATTTTCCCCTGGCACATCTCTGTTCTCCCTGTCAGCACCTCTACCAGCCTCTCTGCCCACATCCTGGTCAGTTGACACTTTTACTCTGGCTTAGCAGAAGCTCAGCATGTCATGATCGAGCCAGAGTCACTTTCTTGGAGTAACTGTTGAGTTCCCCATCATGTATTACAGGTCCAGCATCAAACCAGTGGGTAGTCAGCCTTTGTGTTACAGATGGCTGATTGTCACACTGAGACGTTATCTTTAATCTTTGTTAAGGTAAAGTAGGAGGGAGACAAGAAATCATGGGGGTGACTAGAATTCTTTCAGCTGCTAATGGAAGTGGCTGCCACTTAGAGGTGGCCAAAAGCACAGGTTCAGCTGTCTGTCAGGTTTTGTGTCACAAGTGATTATTTCCTTTGGTAACTTATGCATGTTAAAAAAAAATACAGCTAGATTTTCTCCTGAGAAACAGGAAATTCATCTTAAAGAACAATGATTCTGATGATGAAAAGCTGCCTATCAGATTTGCTTCCCATAAAGTCTCCCTGATATCAAACCACTTCATCATGTATTCTAGGCATGCAGGTAGCTCCATGGACTTCTGAAACAAGGATTTCATGCTTTGCTGCTTTGGGCTGCACTGAGTCTGCAGAACCACTGTGTATTAGCTTTCTGATGGCTAAGTTACTTTAATTTGAGGCAATGTATAGCTTTGAGTCCTGGAATAAAATGGTGTTATTCAGCTTTATGTGCTTTGATATGTACATCATTTGTAAGTGAAACATCATCTGGCAGCATAAGACTGCATCCTTCTCCAATCTACACCTGTGGGTGCTGTATACCAGCTCTCTATAACTGAATCCCCAACAATGTTCAGCTTCAATCCCAAGAAGAAATTGCTAGTTAGAAAGCAAATAAGGTGAAATATTCTGGAGAAAAGGACCCAGAAACAAAATGGTTAAGACCACCCTTAGTGCTCTCTTTTTTGTCTGACAACTTCACAACGTAACTAACAGATGTAGTCCCACTTATTTCACTGAACTTTCATCAGTTCTTACTAGATAGGAATCTGTGTTCTGAAAGAAGGAAGGACTAGTGTGATAGTCTAGTCTGCTCAGTTAGCTAGGGCTTCCCACACTTCATTCCCCACCTGAGGAAGTGCTACCCTTTGACAGGAAATTGTTAGCTTAAAGCTAATAGACAAACAGAAACCCCTTTCCACAAGCTGTGACAACTTTGTCCTTTTAAATAAACAAATCTTTCCTCTTGTAGCAATCTCTTTCTTCAATGGCCATCACACGCGATGTGATAATGCATAGAAACAAATCAATTTGGCTGGAAAATGTACTGAGACATTCTGTTTTAACACCAGTGACAGCAGAAAATTCATTGTCTCATACACTCCTGACTGTGAAGCTCTGAGCAAGGCTGACTTTTATACTTCCCTATTCAGGCAACATGCAGTTTGTCTTGAATTGTAGTTTATATTCATATTTTATCCAGGTTAATCTTTGATGTAATCCCTTTCAGATGGTTCCTGGCCACACTGAAATTGCTAGTAATTGAATTTGATAGGAATGTAGTATGTAATTCATGCTGATAATATTCTTGCTAATCAAAAAAAAAGGAAATATTTTGTGTATGTAATGGCTTTTTAGCAAGGCAGATTTACTGAGGACAGGAGGAGGAGCAGAGAATTGCCCTGTGCCATGCACAGACTGTTGGGTTTGTGGCAGGGTGTGTTTGTTGCAGATAAATTTGGTTCACTCACATAGCAACATAGATGAACGTGCAAGTTGCTCTGTGGCAGCCATACCTTTTCATTTCATTTCTGCTCCCTTTCCACTTTGGCAAAAGGCAGTAGTTAAGAGCAGTAGGCATCTCAGCAGGGAGCAAGCCCAGCCCAACTTTGTGATCCAAGGCTGGATTTAGCAAAACTCCACTAAGTTCTCGCAGTGTTTCTAGAAATGCAGTTTGGAAATAGATCCTTATGTATCCATAAACAATTACCTCAGGTGATGATTAATGTGTTGTTAATCTGACAACAGAGGATCATGCAAATACAGCCTTGCCTTCCTGCTCTGACAATGACTAGAGGAAGCAAAGTCGCCTTGCTCTGAAGTGTGGATTGTGGTGATGGACTGGGCAGAGGCACTGCAGTATTTGTGGTCTCTGCAAATCTCTTGTACCATACTGTGGTCTCTGAATTGCTTTGTCTTTCTTACAAGATATCTTCAGAGCAATAAGGATAAATGTTCCATGTAGAAGGGGGAACAGACTGAATAGCTCTTGCAGACCCTTTTGGATTTACCAGCTGTGATGCCTGTGACTGCAGAAGACTGGATCTGAGGGTCACAGGCACACCCTTCTCTCAGCTGGCAAAATGCACAAAGTACAGTGATTGCAGGTGATTCATAAACCTGAGAGGGAGAAAGAGACCTTATGGGCTGTAGCAGTAGCTGCAGCTCTTTCCACTCCCTTAGCTCCTGGCAGGCAGGGAGCTTGCTTCCTCGGGTATCCCCCTAATACAAGCACCTTCCCAACCGTGGTCTTCCCTCCTGCATGCTCTGTCCATCATGTGCTCCTTCCCATCCAGCACTGCGCCTCTGAACAGAGACATGCCTGTGCTCACAGCAGGCAAGGAGCAGCATCCTCGGTGGGAAGGAGCACCAGGGACCTACTGGAGCATCCTGGGCCTGTGAGAGCCCCTGTCTTGCTGTCACAATGCAAATTTCCTGACTCTGCCTAAAAAAGCCAAGTGTATATTGCTGCTGGTCCTATTTTCCTGTCTTGAAGTGATATAATTTAGTCAGGAATAAATAAAACACACATTAACTCTTTGTCCCCCTGCTTCTTTTCTTCCTAGCCTTCCATATACTTCTGTCCTGCTTCATAACAAGCTTGACAGCTGTATTTTTAAAATCAATTCTTATCACCACAGTGCACAATGTGACTTTATTATAAATTATAGTTCTGTTGACTGAGGCATTCTGATGACAGTGATAGCTCTTCACTTACTAGGAAACTGGAATTGAAGCTTTCTAGGGTCTGCCTTATAACAGATGATTTTTGCAGTTTTAAATTTTTTTTCTAGAATATTTTACTGCAGATGTAAGTAAATCAGACATGCTGCATCAGCTATTCCCTCTTCTGCAAAACTAAATACTACACAGGTCTATCCAAACAATGGCAAAGAATTGGATGTCTGGTATGTGCTGAGCACACACTGCAGCAGAGGAAAACTTCTTTCTAATTCAAGCTTATAACTCAACAATCAAGGAAAAAATGGCATTGACTCTTTTAACATCTGCTACCTATATAGTTGGTGTAATTGTACAAAACCTGACTGATAGAGCTATCATGTTTGTTCCAGAGATATTGGGTTAAGATATTTGTTACATATAAATGACTGAGTTGTCTTTATGGAAATATGATACATAAACCCACTATTTGTACCACAAGCAATACCACATGTGAAAATATTACTTCTGGGTAATCGTTTTAGACACTTCACTCCACTACTCCCATGAAACTGCCCACATGGACATATTTGTCTTAGCCAGTTTTCTCAGACAGTTCTTGAAGTGTCTGTCTTTCTAAGCTCACTACAGAAAGCATGCACAGCTGCCTATGAGTTGGGTAACTTCGAGGTTGGTAAAGTCAGGTGAGACAAATTCCACACAATGTCGTTTTTCTTCCATTTTGAATAATGTGATGCCCAAGTGATGCCCTATCCAAGCTGATGGGGTGCAGACAGGGCCCCAAAAATTAGGGTTTAAATAGTATTCAAATAATATTAAAGCACACACTTCCATTTTGCCTTGCTAGGATTGCCTTACCTGTCCTTACCTATTTGTGTATTTCTCCAGAGTTTACTAGATTATTTCGGTCAGCATAAAAACCAACACTTGCCCAGGTTCATAATACCACTCCTGCTACTGGGCCACTATAGAATAACTTGCAGTAGAACAGTGGTTGGGTTACAGACTCACAGGTTTATTTCTGTATAAAATCATAGATTTAGAAGAGATGTTTGCCCTGCTTGAATCACTGGGATGGACAATAGGGAAGCTCCCATAGTCCCATATTCTGACAATAACACAGCAAGAAATCTGTGGACCATGACCACTTCCAAACAAGGGTCAGTTGTATTTGTCTGTATTCAAGGAAAAGTATGAGGCAAGAGGTTTGTCTCTAACTTATTGAGGCCATATAAAACCTCAGCAGCATGCCTACCTAGGCACTAAAGTAGAGAGATGATAGATGGTATCACCATTATATTCTATAGCATATTAAAAAAGGCCATGTACTTTGTAGAGTACATGGGATAGTAGGTACAATGTTTGTACACTGTGTTCCGTAGCATAACCATTAATCTTTTATCTATGACTGAAAACTTTTTCCAGCTTTAGATAATATTTGGCAACAAGTACAACGGGAATATTGCTACACAGGCAGTCTGAGATTATCTCCAAGATGTAGTGATCAAAGGTTGAGATAACATGTGCTGTTCTTTTTGGCGTTGCTGATGCACAAATTTTCAACAAGTCCCCCCAAGCAATGACTTGAAACTCACAGTAATTTCGAAAGTATGCTGAAGTATGCTGTGTTCTGGACAATTGTCTTTATTTAAGTTGGGGTTTTTTTAGCAATGGCACTAAATGAAGTGCATTTCTAGTCAGAAGATAGCTCAGTCTATACAATCCTTCCCTTGGAATTACGATTGCTTTTTTTAGGGGTGTATGGAGGGAACATGAATCTTCCAAATTAATATATTCATTGATGATCAGTACTGATTAAGAAAAGCGAGAGCAAATGTTGAAAATAATAAAAAAAAAAAGATGTGTATTTTCAAATGATAACTGGCTCTGTAAAAGTGTAATAACTGTAAATGGTGATAATCTATGTATAAAGCCAAAAAAATTATAAAAATAGGATAGGCAAAGGGAAGTCAAGATAGACATTATAGACTATTTTACAAGTTAGACTTGAAAAATGTTTTTCATAAATAAAAAGCTGTGTCAGTATCTAAAAAAATATCAAATAATTTAAGTTGCTGATCTTATCCTGCCTTTGTTACTTGGGCAAACGTTCCAGTGATTCCCATGTGGCTAATGCTTGAGGGAAGACCAAAGGAACTAGTACAAAACTGGAGAGGTGAGTAGGACCAACTGTCCACACCTCAGCACCCCGTTTCACAGGCAGAAATCTGCATGTGGCTGGGAGGATGCAGACACAGAAGGCACCTGCAGCTTCAGGCACCACTCAGAGATCTCTGGTGCTGAAGCCCTGACTGTCCGTCTGCCACAGGAAAAGGACACATGCAAAGGAGCACGAGCCTGGAGAGTGATCCATATGGCAGGGCTTTTGTGAAGGATGCCAGAGCCACCTGCAGCACAAGATCCAGCAACAGAGATGTATGTGGAGAGGCCAAACATGCACCAGATTATTTAAACAGAGAACTCTGTAGCCATTTGGAATGAAACTGGACACTTGTGCCAAAATGTTTGTGAGTCTGCTGTGCACAGTGCCTGCATGCTTTGCAGCCTCAGAGGAAAATGAGCAGTGTGCCAACCCACCCTAGCAGGATTTAGCTGGCTCAGAGGCTGGGCAGGACTCTTCCAGCCCTCTGCCTAGGTGCATGGCTGGCATTGGAACTGTTACCATCTCCAGCACCCAGGCTCCTGTCTGTACACTGTTTGCTGCCCTTTCTCTACACAGTATTTTAAACTTATTTATTTCCCTTGATACCTGAAACTGAGACCACACCTGAAATACAGTATCCAGTTTTGGGTTCCCCAGTTCAAGAGAAACGGGGATCTACTGGAGAGAGTCCAACAGAGCTGAGGATGATTAAGAGACTTAAACATCCCTCCTATGAAGAAAGGCTGAGAGAACTGGGGCTATTTACTCTTGAGAAGGCTGAGAGGGGATCTTATTGATGTCTATAAATATCTGAGCAGTGGGTGTCATGTGGAAGTTCAGTGGTGCCCTGTGATAGGACAAGGAATAATGGGTATAAGCTAGAATATAGGAAGTTCCACCTCAACATGAGGAGAAAATTCTTTGCTGTGAGAGTGACAGAGCACTGCTGCCCAGAGAGGTAGTGGAGTCTCCTTCTCTGGAGACTTTCAAACATGCCTGGATCTGTTCCTGTTTGTTCTGCCCTGAGTGATCCTGCTCTGGCAGGGGGTTGGACTCAGTTACCTCCAAAGGTCACTTCCAAACCCAACCATTCTACCATTCTGTGAAACTGAGCTGCAAGATCCAGTCCACTAGCATGTATGGATACCAGCAGGTCCTAGTGAGTGTTAAGTTTGAAAAGAAAAGGCTAAATTTGCATGCTAGCCAGTGGGCACATCCATTTTCCAAAGTAAATAATGCAGGATGGGATGAGAACTAACACCATGCAGAGACACTGTGTTTGCCTGCCTGTGCACAATTCCATCAGGTTCAGTGTCAGGGCCTAACTTTACTTTCTCTTTCATAAAGAGCTTTCAACAGCCTCTTTAACTTAATTATTATCACCACGTAATTGCAAGCCTTCTGAATGAAGGCTGGGTATATATACTCTGCTGCATTCATTCAAGACAAAAGGAGACAGATAAATCACAAGCATACCATCAGATAAATCGCTGAGAAAAAATAACAAACAAAAAAAGCAGACAATTGTATATTAATTGCACAATTGGAAAAGCCTTTGGATTTTGTTACACAGGCATCTTATTTCCAAATGTAGAAATATTTTTTTATGTATTTTTCAATGTGTAATATACATATACTAAAATAACTATTATTGCAATTTTTCATCAGAAAGGGCTTCAAAATACTGTGATGAAACTGGAAACTGGTTCCGCCATCCTGAGAGCAACCGAACATGGTCCAACTATACCCTGTGCAACTCTTTCACCTCTGAAAAATTGAAGGTATGCTACAGTTAAAAAGGCAGTGATTGTTTGGGAATGATTTTGAGCTGAGCTAGCAACAAGGCACCTAAAAGAGAGGTCAGAATAGTTCTCATCTTTTACACTCTTTGTTTGTTTCAAAAGAATTTAATAGCATTGTCCTCATGATTTTAGCCTATTAAAATTATTTGATGAGTGGTCAAATCTAAATATAGGTTTGCTGTGGGGTGGCTAATTTAGTAGCAATTCATGTGACAAGTTTTGCACCATTTTTCAAATGCATTTTTTAATTCCTATGATTTTCCCTGATTGTCCAACACTTATAAAATAATCCTTTTGAATTTCAATTTTGCTTTCTGTAACAAGTGTCTTCCAAGCTGTTGATGTCTTCTCTGCAGGGCTAGAAATATGAACGTGAGTTAAATTCATTTTTCTTAAACAAAGAATATCACCCTGTACTCACTGCCTTTGAAAAGAAATATTTATGGAATATGTATATAAATATTTATCATTAATCCAGAAAATCCTACAAGCCTGAACACATTTAATTTTAAGTTTGACTGAAATGAAGACTACTTAAAATAATAAATTAAGCATTTGCATCAATATTTCCAAAATCAAGTTGCTAAACTGAAAGAGAAGATCTAAATATAAAAGCACCAAAAGAAATAAGGAGAAAGAAATCTGAGAAAAGCTTAAAAAAATCAACTTAGGGAAGCTCATGAAAGTAAACATATTTCTCAAATGTGAGTGGAGCTCCAGGAAAATCTGATTACAGATTTGTGACAGAATAATTTGTGACTATTTGGAATTGTGGAAGGAAAAGAGTCAAAAAGTTATTTGATTTGGGGCTTGTGTGGATCTTTTTTTATGCAGCCAAAACGCAGCATGTGGTTATATTTAGTAATGCTCCCACCCAAAGGGCCTTGGAAAAGTCTACTGGACTGGGCAGGAGGTGAATTCTAAAAGTTTTTGTAGCATGAAGAGCCATCACGGTAAAATAGGACTCACCTATGTGACAAAGAGAGAATAATAGTAACAATCTGAGCTCACGGAGGCATTAAATGGAAGCACCATAAAAATATAATTTTTCAAGATGTTGGCTCACGAAGGGAGGCAAAAAATGTAGTTCTGTTACCTTTTATCCATGCCTTCCAGAAGAACAGTTTTGAACATCTTTCAAGCTAAGTGCAGATAAAACACATAGGAAAATTATATGTACACTAAGATTCTTCTGAAACAAAAAATAATAGAAAATACAGAAATGACAAGTTAGACTGATCTTTAACCCATATCTTCAAAAATGGGCGTATGCTTCATTTGTAGACTGTTTCCATGTTCCTGTGGATAATATAAGTGACTGAGTAGAAGGTATTCATATTAGAGAATTCTCTTTCCTTAAGTCAGGAATTCTAGGGGGCCAAAAAAAAAAAGAGAACATTTAAGTGTTTCTTTTAGAAGTTTTCTAAGCACAAGATGAAGAAATCTTCATAGGCTACAAATTTGGTGTGTCAGCATGCTAGAAGTCCTGTATGTCAGAAGGGTCATGACAGCTTGCCATCTCAAGGACTGCAGAAATTAATAAAATAGTTCACTATTTGTTTGAATTTAACTGGAAATATCAGTATGCTAGACTTTGAGACAGATCACTTGAAAAATATTGCATCCAGTTCTTAAAAATGCTGATAGACCAAATGATTTCTTAGCCAATGGTTCAGTTCATTCTGATTTGTCTTCGCTGTTATATTGGGAAAGCTTTTTTTATCAGTTACCATAGTTAGTTTATATGGAGTAATCAAAAATGATAATGCTGAGTGCTGGATCTATAGTTAAACTGATTTAGCACTTGTACACAGAAAAGTAGATAGTCTGAAGAACCAAGAGTCTTCTGGGATGCACATTGGCTTGCGTGTAGCTAACTATAAGTCTTTCCTAATTCTACCTGTTTCAGGGTAAGAGTTGTGTACAGGATAGGCAGCAAAACAACTTATTTTTGAACAGTTCATCTCTAAAATAAATTCAGGCTTAAAACTTATATCAATCTAACACCACAAAAAAAACAGAAAACACTTAGTACAGAGCAGAAGAAATGTCACATGGGCACAGGTAAAAACCTCTCCCACTACTCTGTGTTCAGAAAGTTGTCTTATTTTCTTTGCATTCTGGTCTTTCCTCTCTGGGGTTGCTGGTGCTCTCAGAACAAGTTGTCAAGCATTTGCACGCACTAACAATGTTGTGGTTAGTCTGTGAAGGAAAACTAGGAGATCTAGTGTAGTTGCAGTTAATATGCATAGATTTCCATAACTTTCCATAATGTTATTTACACTCAAATCATGTCTGTTCTACATGTTCAGGATGGTGTAAATGTGAGTCTGGTTTACATCTGAATCAGGCCACCACAACTTAGGTTAATGACAGCAGGAACCGATTCCAAAGTTGTAAAATGACTGAAGAACAAACTAGATAAGATGTGCACATATGATAAGATGTATGGCTTTGTTTTCTGAATTTTATTCATATTTCTTTTCAAATGGAAGTTCAAAATTACATGGAAACACCAAAAACATCTGAGTGGCAAAACTACAGAAGTACAGAAGAAGGCTACAGAAAGCAATTCATCTAAACGCTGAAAAAGGGAGAATTTCTCATGCAGAACAAAAGAAAAATGAATGAAGTGGAGCTGAAAAGAAAATAAGTCCAGTAGAGGAACTAAGGCCTGCTATCTACTATTTTATTTTCAGGGCAGGCTGATACTATATTAATGCTTTTAGAAGAGAAGGCAATGGTGAAGCCTGCCATGGCATTTAGCCTCCTGTAATCTTCTGACAGCTGGGTGATGCTTAAAAGCTTGGCTGAGACCAAAATATGACATTTAAATATTGCCACATTCTACAGCCCACGTGCTATTCTGCAATTCTGTTTCACTATTGGCATACAAATTATGAATAGGCCTATATTAGATTGCAATCATCCTAGTCAAAGTCTGATTATCTGTTTGTGCATACTGGCGTCACACCAGTGTGAAGCAGAATTTGTCTCAGGGTGTGCTGTTCTAGTGTGGTAGGAGTTGAGGATAATTTTCATCTCTGTCTCCTGCTTTCATGATGCTGTAGGCTTTAAACACAAGCCCCCCTCTGACTCTTCTCTCCAAAGAGGAGAGTCCCAGTGTTTGTACCCACTTGTCATAACACAGGTACTCTACCTCAGTTATTTTAGTGCATACCTTTGCATCTTTCCTAGCTCTGCTCTGTCTGTAAGTTATACAGATGAGAAACACACATACATTTAAGATATGCAGTGTGAATTTTAAACAGAGGCACAAAGATGCCTCAATGCCTGTTGTTGACTTCTTGACTGTCATTGCACACTAAGCCAATTTTTTTGATGACTGGCCAGGATGATGCCAAAGTTTCCTTCCTGAGCTTGGTTTCCAGTTCTGAGCTCAGCATTGCGTAAGCAGGGTTTAGATCGTTTATCACTAGATCTATCACCCCAATTTTTCTGTATTAAAACTCATATAATATCTTCTTGTCCCCTCAGTTATATGAGGTCCTTCTGGTGTCCATCACTATTGTCTGGAAGACCTAAGTATCACCTGGAAACTTAAGAAATTTCTCTGCATCAGGTCATTGATGAATATGTTGAAAGAAAAGACAGTCCTGAGGGCACCTAACCACTGACCATTAAGCCTTTTCTCCCTGTTTAGACTACTTTCAAGCCATTAAAGCTTTCTACCAATCCTGCAGCAACCTATCTGCTTTTTTTTTTTTTTTTTTGTGCTGAAACTTGTAATGGACTTTTAGAAAATCCAAATGTGTTATGACTGCTGTGCTTGCCTAGAGCACGGGAAACTTAGTGACGCGTAGTGTAAGCAGGGATCTCAGCAGTCACTTCAGTGCAGCAGGAACAGATCAACTCATGTAAGAAAGACCAGGCTCTTTAATAGATTACTGATATTAAAAGTGTATTGAAAAAGAATCTTTGAAAGAAATACAAAATGGGAGGTTGATTTTGTAGATTATTCCTCAATGAGAAAAAAAAAATGAGTGCAAATTGCTCATGTAAGCCTTTTCTTTTTGTTAAATTACAGATGGCGTTCATACTTTATTATATGGCAATCGTTGGCCATGCTTTGTCTATAACATCCCTGTTGATTTCCTTGGCAATTTTCTTCTATTTCAAGTAAGTGTTTCTTGCAGACACTCTATTCTTTCCCTGAGGGATCTCAAGCAATAAACAAAGAAAAGCTTGGAAGGGGACATGGCAATGAGAAACAGTTCTTCTAAGTGCCTTTTTATATAATCCTGGTAAAAAATTCTCAGCACAGGGTCCTCTCACCGAGCCAGGATCATCCAAGATCATTAGATTTATCAAGACTGGTGTAAAAGTGCAGCCCATGGGGAAATGGTTTAATTAGGTATGTGGTCAGGCCCTTCATTTACCTGTTGTCTATTCCTTGAAGGTCACATCCAGCCCCTGCAGGTGCAGTGATTGAATAGGGCAATGGCTTGGAACCCCCAGCTCCTGAAGAACAGGAATATCTTCATCCAATGCTGAAGGGCTGAGCTATTGATCTGAGTACAATAGGACTCAGCACTAAGAGTGAATCTGACACTAGTGTGAGCCTGTCATCATCATTAAAAGGAAAAACAGGCAGTCATGTGCTGTATCAGAACTTTAAAGCAGACCAAACTGATATTCACTGAATGCATTGCAGCCACTGTGTGGCAACTTAAGTAGAGTATTTAAATCTTGTTCTTTAGTGAACCTGTCTGCACACTGTTTATTTTAATGTGTCTGCAGTGAAGGACCAGAGGGAGCTCAGAATTGCTGTCTGATGTGTAGTCACAGCTTCAGTCACAATCGGTAGTGAAGGGCTGTCTGGGAGCAGCATTCGGTTTTCAGCTCAGGGAAATGGTAAGCACTAGAAGACATCAAAGGCACAGGGGAAAAATAATCAGTAATAAACAATGGACAAGATCCTGAGCTATTGTACTTCCACAGCTATGATGATTTGTATAAGATATATTCTTCTAGCTCTTAAGTAATCTTTTTAAGGTATTTCACTTTTGTAACTTTCCTATAAATTGCAAACTTCATTCGCTGATAGCACACTCAGAAGTCAGGGTTGCAATGCCCATTCACTAATACTTTGGTGAAACAGAATCACATATCCAGTATAATGACTCAAATAGGATGGGATTTTACTGATTTCAGCAAAGGTGCACCAGTTACTTGTACTCATATAACCAGATCATCAGTTCATGACGAGAAAAAAAGGAAATGCTCAACATCAGTAGACTATACCTGAAGATAATGGCAAGGTAATCTAAAAAGTCAGGTAAAGTTTTCCAGCTTTACCTAGATAAAGCTTTCTTAGGATACAAAGGACTATTCCCCACACTGCATACTGGGAAACAAAGTAAAAATAATAGAAGAAACAAATACAACTGCTTCTGAATATGTAACACACACAATTGCAACCTGATGGACTTTTATTGTCAAAAAACTAACCTCATTCAAGATACAGAAAAACCCCAAACTGTTCAAAGAATGCAGTATTCTTTGAGCAGTCAAGAATACAAGGAAAAGGGAATAAAAAAAAAAAATCTTTTTTTTTCTTCACAAAGCTTCTTTACAGAGTTTAAGGAAGAATAGTTGCACAGTAATGGCAACCTGTAGTAATTAAAAGTCCATCACTGTTGTCATCGTAAGAGAATACTGCTTCAAGATTGTAATTTAGCCTGCAAGAAATTTTTTCAAGCTAAAATTATGCCAGAACACAAATAGGCCTGTGTGAAAGTATTAGTAAGCTTCTTTCTACATGATTGTCAATGATTCGAGACCTTGGTAAGCATCCAAATTATTTTTTTGTTTCTTTATCATCATCCCTGTAGAAAGATAAATTATATTATGTATTCATCGATCTGTTTCAGTAGCTCAAAGACATATTTGCAGTCCAGAAGTTTAGAATACTTCTAAGGATTAATTATCTTTCCAGCAGACATAAAGAGCATGTCCTGTGTATACAGGTCAGAATTTATGAATTGTTTTTATTTGGTTGATGTTTCGAAAAGGAAAATCAAAATCAAAACAAAACCCAAAAGTAAGACCTCAAATCTCCCAACTCAAATTTAACAAATACATCAGATGCATTTTTTCATATCTTCATGACCAACATAATAACTGTGAATTATGAGCAGGTTCTAAACTAATACCTTCCCACTCATGCTAAATCATGACTGTATATATATATCTTCTTTTCAAAAAGAACAGAATCCATTCTCTGTAGGACCTTTATTTTCCAAAGCAATTTTTCACACTGAAATTTCCATGTTTGAAAAGGGAAGAAATGGTCATTTTTTCTCTATTCCTTTTTCTGTCAGACATAACTTAAAACAAGGGGTATTTCTGTAAACATTCAGCTATTCATTTTTGTCACCTTTAAAGCCAAGGAATCTTAACAAAGTACAACTATGACTCTTAAAAAATTTACTATGACTCTTTCACTAGAGAGTTTTTATGTGTCTAAACTAACTGGCATTTGTTAGGTGTCTTGGAATTGGTATATGTAATGATGTTCAGCATAAGCAAAAAACATCAATGCAATATGACAAACTTTACTTGCTGGATTGTGAGATATGATCAACTTCATTATCTGAGATGTGGGTTTTTGGCCACAAAAACACGTATATGAAGATCTGTAGAATGCACTAGCACATAGCAAATACAAAATTCCATCTTACACATACATATTAATTGCATAAACTCGAGTATAAAAAGAAGCCCTTGATGAACCTCCACCTGAAGTTCACAAAGGATGATTGCCTTTGCTCTAGAAATCTTCAGTGAATAGTGTTCCACAAAACCCCAGATACCTTGTGCCAGTGCTTAAATCTAGCCTAGCCTCAGAGTCCCTGTATTATTTAATCTAAACCTTGCATGAGTCACCTTAGCCTATTTCTGGTCCCAGTTTTGATCTATATGTGCTGCATACTCATGGATATGTTCAGGTTGTGTGCTTTCTAGCAAAGGTTCTCCCTGGTTACTTCATCTACCGCTAGTCCCTGGAAAGGTACACCATGAATGAGGGTGTCCATATAGGCTGGAAACTGCTTAGTAGACTGAGAGGCCAGAAGAAGCTGTCATAAATGTTAGGGCTATACAATTAGATGTCTGTGCCTCGAATGTCAGACAGGAAGAGTAGTAAAAAAAACTCTCAAAATCACCACTATCAAGAGTGAGTGTAAGTAACATAGGAAAATTAAATGATTACACTTTGCATAGGCTATAAGAGTCTGTAAGTTTACAAGCTCAAAACAGGTAGATTCAAAATATAGGTTGTGAATTCTGCTAATTTTCAGAGAGGCAGTTCGATGAGTGGCTTTGGTAATGTGTGGTTATCAGATGCAGAGATAGATAGAAACTGACCAATAAACTGATTAATTCCCTTCCCATCTATATAAAAATAAACTGGACAAAGCCACAGCCACAGAAAAGCTTTGAGAAAGCTGGAAAGAGCACAGTTTAATCTGATTTGGAATCCTATACCCAGGCTTCTGTGTTCTTTGGGACAGTAAAGACATGATCTAGTTAAACTGGCTGCCCAAAATGGACCAGGAAGGTGATTCCTTGCAGTGACTGAGGCAGGATCAGGCTGACTCACTCTTAGCTCTGACTCACAGACAATGCACAATCCTTACCAGTCCCAGGCTGTGCTGAAAGACTCATCTGTGCAGCAGCTTTCCAGACAGTAACACACCTCCTCCTCCTCCACTTTTTCTTCCCCTTCCATGACTAATTCCTGACACAGAGGTTACAGGAAGAAGTAGAGAAAGGAGGTAAAACAAAGCACTGCAAAAATGGGAGGATAAAGAGGAAACCAAACTATGATCATAAAAAAGGCAAGAATAAATGTGTATGAGAGTAGGGTTCATGTTAACTAGTTATTTTCTATCATCTGGCTATGACAGCAATACATAATTTGACCTTCACCAGAAAGCAAGCTGTCAGTCAGATAGTCAGCAAGAACTAGTTTTGGGACTGTATAACAGCCTTTCACTGTAGAGGCAGCAACAAACAGCTTGCAGAGGTTGCTGTTTCCCACATATAAGTCTTTCTTGGCAGAGATTTATTTTCCTTTCAGTTTTGGGTACCAAGAATCATAATGATCTGGCATCACAGATGTTTTAGCACTTTCAGAAGGGAATACTGAGTCAGTAGTGATGAGCATCACTAAGCAATATTAACTCATAACAGGACAACAGCCTATTCATGAAGTAGGGTATCTAACAGTAACATGCATCATCATCACATTATTGCAATATTTTTAAAATTGCATATGGAGACCCCATTATCTCATATGATAAAAAACAAAGGAAAAGGGGACTTCTAGATCCAAATGACTTCCAATTCAATTATTAAAACAAAGACATTTATATAAGACAGAATACCGTAAGTCTAGATTTGCCAGAATATTAGATGTTTTCTTGTGAATGCACCTGCAGTATAGCTGTTGCCAAGGCTTTTAAAGGGAGTTGAAGAAGGGTAATGGGTGGAAGAATAATTTGTGGAAGTTAGTTGGGACTTTTCCCCAGGGGTAAGGAAGAGCATTGCAGACAGCATGAAAATAAGTTGAAAAATAAACAAGTGGGTAGGTGATGGAACATAACTGGGTTAGGGTGAAATCAGTATACTTGGTATTCATTAATGAGAAGAAATGACAGATTCACAGTGCAGATCTGTGAAGAAAATAATGCTAAAAACTCCTTGAAAGTCAAAATATCCTAGATACAATGGAGATGTGGAGATAGGATCTCAGAAGTAAGGGTGGCTTTGTGAGTCAATAGGAGAACCCACCTCTGTCAAAGGAAATATAGGAGACACAGAATAAATGTGAAACACAGGGGAACCACAAGAAACCTAGGAGACTCTGAAACTCTGAGGCACAATTGATAGAGGCATAGTGACACAGGAAACTCACAAGTTTTAGGCACGGATAAGTGGCCCAGTGATTAATGAAGCAAAGCAGGGAGCATAATGAAGCAAAGCAGGGAGCATACAGAAAGATGTGTGGGGAGTGACAAGGAGCCTTCAAAAACATTGTGAAGGAATGATTAGGAAATTGGAAAGAGTGACAGGAAGAGAGGTAAAAGATCAGAGGAGAAGAATGTTACAGATAATTATCAAAACCAGCAGAGAGGAGGAATCAAGTAAAGGCTTTGGTTTTGCTAAAATGTTGTCCTCTCAGTGTGGACCAAGTCAAGCAGGTGCTGATGCCATTTTGATGGCAAATACTGAAGGTCAAATAAGAGAGTGATGGTGAGGAATTATATGCTTAATGATCCAGGTGGATCTTTAGCGTGAAAGCTAGAGTCAAGAAAAAAAGGTGTGTAATGATGAAAGGAAAGGAGGAGAACAATGCAGGAGTAAAACTAAGAGAGGAAGAAAGACAGGAAAAGGATCTTGGATAGCAGACAAAGGCAACATGCAGTGAAGGGCAGTCCTGTTTAATAGAGGAGCAAGACTGGCAAAAGTCAAGCAGAAGAGTGAAAGAAGGACAGGAGTGGGAGTAGAGGCATGTGTACCTGTCAGACACAAAAAACTGTCTCTTTGTACCAGTAGCCATGTAGAGAGGCATCTGGAGAGACAAAGGTCTGCATTTCTATGGCCAGGAGCTGAAAAGACTGCTCTAAGCAATAGGGAAATTTTTATTTTTTGGGAACAGGATTGTCATCACACCAATCCTCTTCCCAGGACTACAAGAGAAAAACAGTGATGGGCATTTGATAGTGTCCCAAGAAAAGTGGGGTCAATAGTAGCCAATGTATAGGCAAACTATAGTGATGGAGGATGAGGAGAAAGGAAGACTCAAGACTGGATAAATAGCACCAGAGCTCAGGAGCAGAAAAGGAACATTAGACTAGATTTATGATGGGGCAAATACAAGTGGAGTAAGCGCAAGAACATGCAGCAAAAATAACTCCAGAGAATGGGCTGTTTTGCCCAATATCCTATCCTTCAGTGGATCAAAGTGAAAGCACACCCCACATCTGGTACTCAGTAGTTGCCAATAGCTGATGCTAAAGCAAGAATATAAAATCTGAGCAAGTGTACAGAGATGCTCTGATTCCTAGCCCCTGGGACCTGCATTTCATGGACATCCTGAACCAAAGAAAGTGTCTTGGTAAATAAGGAGATGAACAAAGTGATGAGCATTGAAGGATGATGACCATAACCAGAAAGACAATCTCAAGCTAAAGGAAAAATTCCATCAAATGACTCAGAAAATAGGTGTAAGGAGAACTAAGAACAAGGAACAGGTAACCAAGGAGCTAAAAAAGGAAAATAAATAAGTAAACAATCAAACAAAATAAACAGAAAATAGTTCAGTTGGTTAGATTAGCTCTGTTTTTAACAGAAGTGCATGCTGTGCTGACTTCCACGTGCAGAGAGCATCAGAATATCACAGCCTGTGCTCCTTTCCAACTGCAAAAGACTCCTAGTGCCGAGGAGGAAGCTTACCTCAGCGACACAGTGATGCTTGCTCTTAGGTGTTTTTTTCCCTTGGGGTTTTGCCTGCTTCCTCTTAGTGATCAGTGTATACAGGTATCACAGCATTCTCTAAAAACTCCATGATTGCCTTTCTGCAATCACCTTCTGCCAGGCCCAGGCTATGCTTCAGGGCATGGAGTGCTGCAGCGGTGTTGCTCTCTTCCTCAGGGTTAGTCAAGCGTGAGGATTTGGGCATGCAGTAGAAAGGGAAGATGGTTAAGGTATGAAACTGCAGTCATCATTTGGTTTCACAAGAATTCTGCAAAATTTTCTTGTGAAATTCTGCTACTCACAATAACAGAAATACTCCCCTTTCCAGAATCAGCCATTCAGAAAAGCTGGCTGCTCCTCCTGAGCAGGAAAACAATCTCTTCTGGTTTGAGATCTCAGCTGGAGTTGGAAACATGCAGGATACCAACTCAAATCCCCCTGTAATTTAAGGAGATTCCTGCCCAAAGTTCCCATCCTATCTCACCACTAATTCCTAAAGTAGCAAATAATTTTCATCTGAGTATTTGAGAAATTGAGTCTCCAGGGAACAGTTACTTATAAAGCAGTATCCCTGATGCTCATTATTTGTATCATGCGCAACTAGTAATTCCCAGGGTTCTGCTTCACTACTTAATATCTTGATTAGCATGACATAAAGAAAGGCATCAAGGGCTGAGAATGTAGCTGGATGGCTCTTTACAACATGGTCTAAAAAGCGTGTGGTGCTAAACAGGTGTAAAAACAAAACCAAAAATTTGTCAGAGGTTATGGCTGCAATGCAAGGCGTGTATTTTCCGATTAAGCCTTGCCAAAAGGCATTCTTCAGAGAGTGTTGCCAGAAAGAGCTTGTTAAAGTGACATCAGAATAAAAATACTAATTTACAACGTGTGCTACATATTTTTCAGGAGCCTCAGCTGTCAAAGGATAACACTGCATAAGAACTTGTTTTTTTCTTATGTGCTGAACTCCATGTTTACAATTGCTCACCTCATTGCTGTTGTGCCTAACCCAGGCCTTGTAAAAAGGGATCCTGTAAGTACTGCATGATTCCTCTCTATCTAATACCTAAGTAAAATTACTACAGCCACACAAAACCAGACATTCCTATTCACCAGTTAATGGTAGCCATCTGGTAAAACATGCACAGAGTGTACAGATTCTGAGAATTTTTGTCAACTATGCTCAGATCTTTCACTGAGCGATAAAAATCTTTGAATCAGGTACAAGAAGGACAAGCCTCAGACTTACTCCAGCCAATCCCTCTATGGAAACAATGTATCAGATCCCCACTACTCTCATCACTAACTACCTGACATTTCCCAACAAATTCCCTGAAGGGACAGATGCCCTTGGTGGCCACCTGTCCTTTCTCACAAGCACACGTGCTGGGGACGAGCAGAGATGGTGAGAGATACGGCTTTTTACAGAATACTCCCTGAAAAGATATTTGCTGCATTTTCTTTCCTTGGGACATGTTAAATCAAAGCAATAGCTTGCTTCACTGCTTTTAGATGGGGATACAAGTTGTGCCAGCCCCTCAGCTGATAAATATGTATGGCAGATCTCAGTCACCCAGCTCTGATCTTACTCTCTAACAGAGAAATTGCATTGCGCTCGCAGTCATTACAGCAACCCAGGCTGATGTGAAATTAAGGCAAGCCTGGGAATCTCTCAAGTTGTGTCACAACACTGATCAGCTTGTCTTTTAGTAAGATCGTTCAATTACAGTTCAACCACTTATCTGCTTCTAATTCTGTGAGAGCAATTAAACATTAGCACTTGATATTATCTGATCATGTGTGTCTCTCAAATGTGTGCTGGTTAAGTAAGCAAATTAAAGCTTACTGGTTAAGTAAGCTAATTAAAGCAGGAAATATATAAACTAAAGAAAACATCACCAGTCCCAGGGACCATCTGGAGAGTGAAAAATAGAAGAGCAGAAGAATAATTTTTAAATCACACATTTTGTTTCTCCTTATTGCATAGCAGTAACCTGTGCAAGAGATGCGACAAAAATACACTTGGTATTTGAAGATAAAAAACTGGCAGATGGTATCAGATGCCTAAACTGGAGAATGACCATTACCTCAGCATTAAGAGTGATACTTTCTGACAGTGCTTTAAACCAGAAGTTGAGGCTGTGACAAGGACTTCTGTGTTCTAAGATTTCATTAAAAAACTGTAGTGCCTTTGGGTTGAATATTTACTTGGAGTGAAATCTTGACCCCAGTGAAGTCAATGAAAAAACTTTCAGAGCGTTTGGTAGAGCCATGTAGCCACAAGACAGGTACCAACACGCTGAGCATCACCCGATGAAAACCCCAATCTCTATTGCTACATCAACAGACAGTGTAAAAAGACGTAAGTGATTACCTCTGGAGGCTGTGGAACACAGATGTTCATGTATGCAGTCAGCTTTCAGACCTCTAGCTAAAATATGAAGAGGATCCTTAGTGCTGAATACAATAATGGAAAGTGCCCAAGTAGTGTTCTCCAGTTACCGAATACAGCTATGTTAGCAAACCTGGCTGCAGCTAGTTATCTAACCACATGCATTGATTGATGAACAAAGCCTTTGTTTTGCACTTCCTTCTTCCACACCAAATTTGCATGTCTGTGACTCAGCTGTGAACTACTGTCTAGAGGCAAGTTAAAAAAATTGAGGTCAGAAGACTTAGGATCTCCCATTTGTGTTCTTCAGTCAAGTACGGGATGAAGGAACACTCACTGCTTCATCTTGCCTCACATTCTTGATTTCCATTTCTTAAAGAAAATCAGAAAAAAGGAGGTGAGGTAACCTGTTAATATGTTTAAGTCTCCCAACATTACTAGAAAGGGTATTCTGTTATTTGAGCAATGTAATAAGCTTGTAAACTTGATAGGGAAAGGAAAATGAACAGCCAGGGTGCAAGTTTTTGACACATGATGAAATTATATGTAATCTCCATATGAGTATATAAAGACTTAAAGGATTTACGTTCAACATTTACTTACTCCTCCAGGTAGCTTCCCATAATAATTTTATTTTAATGCTGGTTAACAAAGCAAATGAAGGCTTTATAGGTTGGGGTTTTTTTCTATCTCTACTGCACCCTCTGTTTTATTAAGTACATTTTAAGATGACTACTTTCAGTTTCCTGTAGTTTGCTGTATTTATCCACCTTTCACTGTGCATCTTCTAAGCTTGACAGGCTCTCATGTGTGTGTCTCCTGCCTCCAATATATACAGAAATACTGGTGTGTAGAAGAAATTTCAAACAGTCACAGATACCCCTTATGTAATAGCCATATAGAGGTATGAAATTAGTAGTATTTATTCTGCAAAATAGTAAATGAGTTTCCACCCCAATATCTCCCGCTTTTTTTTTTCCTGCCTAAAGTTTTGCAATACATTTTAAATATTCAATGCCATAGGAAAATACTTACAGTGAATACATATTTATGAGGATATCAACAAATCCATATAATTTTGAAAGAAGAAAGAAGTTTCTGTTAAATAACAAGGAGAAAAGACAGGAGGAGCAAGAGAGGAAATTCATCCCTAACACCGAGACACCCACATTTTTCTTGTCATCCAGACACAAAATATGTGAGAGAATCCAAAGCATCTTTTACATGAGGAGAGGCCATACTGCGCCCCTGCTTGCATTTAGTTTGCTGCACAGTATTAAACTCTGATGATCATTCTTGCTCATGTAAAATGGTAAGTCAAGCCACTTTTTAAATATATCTTAATTTGCTTTTTTACCTTGGTTTTTTTTTTTTATGCTTTCTGGTTATATAATTCTCTCTGTCTTTCTCTCAGATTTGTCTGGATCTGAAATGATGGAAAAAAAATATGTGAGCCCAGGTGGCCATGCAAGAAGCAAAGGAGCACTGAAAAAGCTTCAGGGATACTTGAACAAAAATAAACAGACCGCTTATTTACATATACAGCAAATATTACATGAGCTGTTCTTTTTGCATGTTGTACTTAAAGTAGCAACTACATTAATTACACTATTACTGAAATGGATTTTATAGGAAGGGGTATCTTCTGTCACCTTCTTAAATGTGACTGACCCACAGAAGAAGGGTGATGTGTGAATAGCACATTATATTCTCTATTAAAAACCCTGAAAATGTAAATACAATTCTTGCTGCCTAATCTATTACTATAATCTTGCACGTTAGATCTGTATTTTTAATTTTTTGTATTCCACAAAACAAGTAATTTTAATACTCAGTACTGTTGAGAGTAAAGGAAGACAGAGCTAATGACTGGAGGGATAGCTCTGCTAATGAGAAACTGAATAATTGATCAGTTCCACGGGCACAAACAGAAATATGTTTATATATGGGACTAAGTTTGCTCACAAATCAATAATGGCTCAGTACTTAGAACCTCTTCCAGAAAAGTTTTAGGAGATCTTACTGTATTTTTTTCACTTTCCTGTTCAAGTGGAGGTATCTGTTCACTTTTTTCTCCATCTTTTTTCTGTATCTCTTCACTTTTCATATAGTAGTTTCACCCTGGCTTCTGGGATTGTTTGGTGTGAAAGTTTTGATTTCAATTGCAGTGTTATAGAGACCATATCAAGGGCCAATGCTCCACTCGTAGCTCCTGGGAGCCTGGTGTGGGCTCTCATGCTTGGCCATGGTATATCAGAGAGTCAGGACCCAATATCTGTCCAGGAATGCTCCAATCCCACTGTCAAGCTTTCTACCACATTGCTGGTTTATGTCTTAATGTATAAATAATCTGTACTCCCCCTTCCCTCTTGGGAGCATGGGTACGGCAGCAGAGCTCATAAGGGAGAACCCAATGCAATACATTTTTTGTTATGAGCACCATGATTTCGTTTTCTCAGCAAGGTCAGGTTGGACATGGGCTGGGCTGAGACTGGCACAGTCCTTTCCACTGGTAGTATCTGTAATTTTCTCAGCTCTTGGACATGGCATATGGTAGGCTGAAGCCATTTTTTGCTTCCTTGTGTAGATTTAGATAATACTTTAAAGTACCTGAGCTAGTTTGCCACTCTTGCTGGTGGTGCAGCATGCACTGTCTCTGACAGGAGCACATAGTCCCTTCCCCTTCCCAAGCATTTCACTAAAGCTGTGGGCATGAGGTGGGATGCCAAAGGGCACTCAGTTTATCTATATTGCCTGAAACCCATCTCCTGGAAGGAAGCAAGCCTTCAGTAGAAACCACTAAGCTGCTTCCCTCTCAGCATTATTAGTGAGACCAAGAGAAAGTGAGGAGAGCACAAAAGCTTGTGCCCACTGACATTACAGCCTTTCAAGAAGGCCATGGAAGTAGTAACATTAAAAAATCTAATATCCTTATGGACACCAGAACACTGTCAATAATCTCACCATTGACAAATTCAGGTGAAAACCATGACTGCTCAAATGTACTAGGTTTTCCTCCCTTTCACGATAAAACAGAAGAAATAAAATGTCGAGTTGTTTGGACAGATGAGGAGTGTACAAAGGGTAGTTACTGTGATTTATGGGATTATGATACTGGTGACTTCCCTTATTCTCAAAGGAATAGAGAGACTGAGAGTGAAGAAAGCAAAGGAGATTCACAGAATTTCAGGAATTGTGTTAATTTTAGGACTTTTTACCATATAAATATTATTTTCTCTCTTGTTGCTTTCAGTTCCTTCTGATGTAGCCTGGTAGAGCATGGGGGCTTTTAAAACATATTTTTCTTAAATAAGAGGCTCATAGCTGATACAAGTGAAGATAAATGGCATAACTGCTGCCCTATGTGACTTGTGTTTGCCTCAGTAGTCCCAGCAGTCCACATGGTGCACCCCCACCTCTGGAAGCATCAAAGGTGGAGCTCCACAAAGGAGAAGGACACTTTGATCCTCTGAGTTGCTTCAATTATTATGCTCAGGGTAAAGTTTCAGGAGGCTCCATTCTTGTTGAACTAATTTGATTCTTCATTAAGGTAACTATTTTCAGAGCTTTCCTATCACTCCCAAAGCCCATCCAAAGTCTATCATCATATTACATCTGTTCCTTCATCCTGCTTCCACTAGATTACTTACAGGGGCCTCTGAAGCCCGTTTATCCTCAAAGACATGACTTAAACCTATTCTAGAGTGTCATCCAGATGCAAAAGTAATCAAACACAAAAATCCTAAGAGAGAATTAATGTTCAGTGCCTAGTGAACATGTCTCCTGAGTCTTATAGTGTATCTTGTGCACAAGGAGAGGGTTGTTTTTCTTGTGAAAGCTGTCATCATCTTGCCTTTCATCTGATGAAAGCTGTAGCTGGCTCTTTAAAATATGGCTCTTCTGCTGCTGCTGGTGTAGGAATGATGGTGAGACTGGGCCCAGTGTGTATTTGTGAATTTACAAATTGTGCACATTTTGTGCATTTGCAGATTATATTTGTGCATTGACTTCACTGGACAAACTGTCTCAGAGAGGTTGGCCTGAGGAGAATAAAATGTATTACTTGCTTTTATGTAAGTCAAATAGAGATAAAGTCAGTCTCTAGTTACACCCATGCCAAGCTCTATTGAAGTCAAAGGTTTTCCACGAGTTTTATGCCTCACCACACCATGCTCAGTAATGAAATGATGGCATTTTTTGTTCAGCTCCAAAGTAAAACAGAAAATAAAAGTGCCTCCCCCTCACCATTCCTGTCCAGACTTGCTAAGCCACAGTGACAAGAAAGATGGAGCAGTACTGTGCAGGATGCACAGGGGCAGGATCTCCATCTCTCCAGCTCTGGCTCCCAGGTACAGCCAATGTGGCATCACTTACAGTGTTCTGTGACTGAGCAAACAGCAGTGTGACTGTCTTTGGAGGCAGAGAATGACTGTGACTCCAGGAACATGTGTTCAAGAGGATGAGTTTGTTTTATTCTGGTGAATCAAAGGAAGCTTTTGCCAGCAGTAAGCTTGTGGGCAGAGCCGGGACTATCCTGCACCAATTTTGCCCTCATTGGAATCACTGGGTTGTACTGCCATAACGCTGTAGTAACTCAGATATAAGTCAAATCTCTTCCTCCATCCTAGGAAAGATCTTTCCCCTTCCACAAGGTTCATCAAGATTAATGCAGACTAAGGGGCATTGACAATTCAGAGCCAGCCATATTCAGAAAATTCTCATGAATTTTCAGGCTGAAATAATATCTGCATTCATTTTAAGACAGATCTGTCAGGGTATAAATGGCATGAAACAGCAGTAATTCCTGTCATTTTTTCCCAAGGTCTTTATATTCTTGTTTATATTCTCAAAACTCTCAGAGTAATGAAGGAAACAAAGTACCATGTAATCCTTGTGCTGTAAGATTCACTGATCTGAGATGTTGTGCCATGCCCAGAATATGAAGTATGGATGATTAAAGGACATTCACAGCATTCATAAATGACACTTCTGTGAAGAGTATTTGTGTTTTATGTGGAACAATTGCATCTGAGCTGCAAGGAAGTCAGTCATCATTTCTGAGAAAGATCTGAGCTTTCTCAACAACATTATGGTTGCTTTCCCAGTGGAAAGGCACCATCAAATTAACAGCTGCCATCAGGTGGGGGAAAAAAAGAGGTTTAAGAGTCTAAGATTAAGTATTTGAGACAGATTTCCTCATCAATTATTCCATTTACAATTCAGTTGATTGCTCTTCTTCTAAGGCAGTACCTATTAGTTGGCTCAGGTTTCTCAAAACTATTGCAGCATCACAAAGGGAGGGATTATGGCTTTCGTGTAGCCAAGACCTAAGGTATTTCATGTCAAAATAACCCAGGCTCTATCAGATCCTGTGGATGGTGTTTCAACAGTGTGATCCCTACTCTCAGCCTCTTGTTTAGGATGTGGGGTGCAGTTTCTTTCAGAAATACGATTCCAGAAAGAACTTTGTACTTCAAAATTCATTGTTGTCTCAAAACTGAGGGCATCAGATCGTGGGGCTTGTTCCAGGTTTTTAGGCTGCATCATTTCTGCTCAGGTGAGGAAGACCTGCACTCTCAGCCACAGCAAAGATGAAGGCCATATACCCAGCGCACAGGCCAAACTGCAAATTTAAATGTCTCTGTGAAAAGTCCAATTTAACCCATCATTCTGCCTAATCATTGTGCACTGGAATAATTTCTGGACCCTGAAGTTCTGCCACTGTGGCAGTGAGAAGTGAACACCCCCAGGGCATCTGTTTTCAAAAATCAGCAAAACCTCATCTCCTTCCATTTGTAGTGGCTGTTTGCAGCCATTGAGGTTTTCATATGAGGTTGTCATAGCAAAGCACACACTACCGGTATGTGCAAAATGTGTGAATCTACTGCAGATTTACTAAAATTCATGACATGCCTCCAGAACTGTGGCTCAAGAAAGGTATACTTATTTGATCCTCAGAACTGAACCATAGCTCTCCCTGAAAGGCTCTCAGTCTTTCATGGTGTGGAGTTGTGCCTGACTGAGAACTAAACTCTCCATTCTTTACTGAGGCGTTTTACCTTTTTACGCTTTGCTTTTCCTCAAGGGATGGGAGAGGTTTGCAATTATGAAGTGAAGATGACCTAAAAATGTAAAACCTGGGTCTAGACCATAAATTTATATCAATTAAGCTGTCGCCTATGGATCTTCTGTGCTATGCTGTATGGATGCGGTACCCTCTAATGAGCTCTGCCCTTGTGCTTTCTACACAAGGCCTTCTGCATGAATAAAGCATTTAAGTACCTTAGGTTTTGATATTTCTCTGGGAATATAAAGCAGTTATGTTTAGAAATCTGACTGTTATAGAAGTAACTACTAATTCAAGATAACTCAAATTAAACTTGAGGTTATTCTCCAAGTTTTCCTTACCTTATGCCTTTAAAAGAGTCAACCTAAAATGTGAGAAATTCAAGTCTGAATTGGCCAGAAAGTAGGTTTTTCAAAATCCCTCAAAAGACGGACATTTACAAAAGGAATTTCCTTCAGGACTGCACCACAATGTTCCTGAAACACGTAATTCTCCATCATACCGTGCTGCCGCAGCTATTTTCCTCACTGGGATTAGTCTGATTAAATGGAAGTTCTGCCAGTGCAGGCATTTGTGTTTGAGTCCTCACTCTAATGCAAGTGGCTAAAACAGGTCAGGTGAATTAAATGCAGAGTGCTCATTCCTCTCCAGAGACTACTTCAGTCTACACATCTGTACCACAAGCAAGAGGTTTAGGCTAGATATGTACATGGCCTTTAGCTTTAGTTGGCAGAATGAACTATCAACCAAAATAGGCGTTATTTGGATGATTGAGCTCATTTTTTTTACCATTTCACCTCTGAATAGATTATTGTTGAATACACCCAACTGACTTGAATTTCCTGGTGTCCCCTTGGCTTAACATCTTTCAAATGGTTGAGGGCTCCCCCTGGCAGTAGATCACCCCAGGAAAGGAACTAGAGCAGAGTATGAGTGCATCTAGAGAGATAAAAATCCCTGGAGCATTTAACTGAATCATGGAGTGGTTGTATGCATATGTGCACCTAGTCCCTAAGAAATGCCTTTGCATTTCTAGGTCTTACACCTCAAATGTAAGCATGTGTACAGTCAGCTGTTAGATATACCCCACACAGGCTTAAACTAGCCTGGGTCAGGGCATGACAACATGCCCACAGCTCAGGCAAGGCTGCAAAATCAGACAATGCACTGCATTAATATATGCTTGAGTAACCTCTGCCTTGTCCCATCCTCCAGTGCCCAGTGACTCTTGCTTAAGTGTGATGGTGGAGAGGAGGTGCCTGGAATAACTGAAGCTCTTACTCCTTTTCATAGGGGATTACATTCCACCACTGGGATAATATCACAGCAGATCTTGTGAGCACTCTTGACTGTGTTTCCAGTCCAAATGAACAGCAGACTGAGTAGTTCATGTACTATTTTTTTAGTCTACTCTGCCTGCCCCTGTTTTCTCCTCCTCAGGGCCTCTCTCTGATGACCTCTCTGCCCTCCTTCATCAGTCAGGCTCATACTTATGGTGCCTTCCTGAAAAGTTGCCTCCCTCCAGCAACCTCAGCACAGAAACCAAACTAATAAAACCCACAAGGCATGATGTGGCTGCATTTTGCTCTGTCTTGCGCCCTGTGTGCACTTAGTGTGATGCACTCCACAGGCAAGGAGCTGGTGGCTCTGGTAGTTCTAGATGTGCCACAGCAACCCCATGGGAGCTCACACCAGTGCATCACCCTGAGGACTACAAAGCTACAGCCCAGAGAGAGAAATTGCTACAGCAGCCGGGAGTCAAGGGTGTGTGAATTTAGCTGTATTAATTCCTATCCAAAATGCCTAATTTGGGGCTGTCTGCTTTGCTATAGCATAGACATGGACACAGGTGCTGTTAAAAATATCCTGTTCTTTAATTTCATATTTTGCTTTCTTTGAACACAAAGCATAGGATCCCTCTGAGCAACTGTGTACATTTTGTTCTGTAACCGGTTTAATAGTATATTAAAACATTAATCTTAGTCCAACCCCCCGTGTGCCAGGTTTCTGACTGGAACACAATTTAATGGTTGACTCATAGTATATATATTGTATAATGGTATGATGTTCTGATAGATGGTGATTTACAGATACAGTACTTAGCACTGTCTTTCTTTGAAAAGTCTTTTTATTGCTTATTTGTGTAACATGTGGATACTTGGAATTTAAGAATATTTTCATAGATTATTGTTCTAATAACCAGAAAAAAACCCAAACAAATATGTAGTCAAACTTCAAGTCTGTCCTTTAAAACAATGAGCTAAAAATGTCTGAGAAAATATAGTTCAAACTGAGCTAGACTAATAAGGTTGAATATGTTTATTTCCCTCTAAACAAAGAAGTCCATAACTGTAGTGGTGGCCCATATATCTGGCTTGGTTTAAAATCAGTAACATTGGTTGGGCTATTGTTAACATTTATTTGAAATGTCAGTCAGGGGCATTTCAGTGGATAGTGAGCATTTGAAAAGAGATGTTTTGTTATGCACACTGAGGGGCTATCCCACCCTTGCTTTCCATAGGGCAGGCTGGCAAGGGCTGGTGTAAAACACAGACCTCCTAACTTGCCAGTTTGAGTCCCTCCACAAAGGAAAGCATAACAGCAACAAGGACACATGGGTATCTGTACAACTTTCCTATGCCAAAACCGAGTCAATCCCTTTATTCTGACTGAATTACTAGGAAGACCTGCTCAAAAACAATTAGTGGTTTACTTCACATTACATTTTGTTATTGTTGTTGAAGATAGCACTTTAATTTTTTTTATGTAGTCTGAGTGGTTTGATTTGTTGTGCCCTACGGGATAGTGATGGTAATTAACACTGCAGCTCTCTGTCCATAAGCTATTTACTGATAACCAAGAAGAGATAACCGTAATGGAGAAATGACAAGTACATCATGAGAGGCTGCTGGACTAGCTGAGGAGAGTAGCATGACAGTTATATTACTGCACAATTGCAGGGTCCTCTGTAGGCAGATTGACCTTTGGGACTCCTTTGATGGGAATAGAACATTAACTGTATTTATTATACACCAATATATCCTGCAAAACATCATAGACAACAGTTCTAGCTCCTTGTAAAAGGAGAGTAAATGACTCTGTTTCTTTGTGAAATGGTTCCATCATCGTAAGTGCTTTCATTACATATCACAGCTGAGATGTTTACAAGAGTTACACGACTCAGCAAGATCTGCAAGAGACTACATGACTGACTGTATTCCTGTTGACGCTCTTTGCTTCTGAGCGGTTAGCCAGAATTTTAGGTCATTGCAGGTTGCTTTCGTGAAGAAGGAAAATTAACAATAAAGGAGGTTTTTTTCACCAGTGCTGTCCTGCAGATTTATAAAGAACTTTACTTAGCTTTTGTGTTCATCTGTGCAATGAGAAGAGGTAGCAAATCGAAGATCAAGTTTCTTGCCAGGCTGCATTCCCCTAAAAAAATGTTCATTCATCCCAAAGCCACAAAGGAGCTTCTTTCTTAGGTGGTTACCTGGCTTTGGGATCTTTCCTCTTAATTGTATCACACTTTGCCTTACTACATAGCCACCAACCTGTGCAGGGCAATGCTGTCTGTCTCCAGGCTCTCAAAAAGAGAAGCAGTGGTTTTTTCCTTTCTTCAGAAGACACATGCACCAGCCTGAGCAACAGTTACTGGGCTTCAATAGAAAGGTCCAGATATTTCCTCTCAGCCTTCCCTGTTCATGAATTAAACCCCACTAGCTTCGGTCACCTGCACACCCATAGACTGAGAGCTCATAACATTTTGCTCTCCTTCATAGTGTGAAAGTGCTGTAATAATCCCCTGAGTCCTGGATATGACTGTGCTGCATATTGTATGAGACACATCAAGGACAGAGCCTCTGCCTTAAAAGAACTTGCAAAAAAAAGTTATTTGACTTCAGCAGAAGACAAAACCCCAAATGTTTTTTATCTCATGTTTAACAGTCAGTTATCAAGCATGGAAGTGGTGGAAGATTTGCTTCTTTATTATCTTGAAGTTTTATTGTACTTGTTTCTGTAAGAATATCCACTTCATAAAACATACTAGTTCTGCAATTTTCCCAGCTAAGACTAATGTACATGGAGATGTTGGTTATATTTGTTGAGCTTTATTTGTACTATGAATGAATCCAGTTCTCATCGGTAGCAGGTTTTTCTCTTTTATGCGTTCTGACCTCTTTTTCTTTTTTATTGTAGGAAAATATTTCCACTGCATCACTTAGACACAGATGAAACATGCTGCATTTGTTAGTTCATCCAAAGCAAACTGATTTTTGCCATAGTTTGATTAATATGAATTTAACATAATTAATCTCAAGGCACTGTTGTGTTTAAACTCTTTATTCTAAATTTTTCAGATTCATTCTCAAAATAATATGGTTCTGAGTATTAATTGCAGACTTACTTCATGCTTTGCCAATGGTCATCTTACTGCATAGGAAGTGACTAAATTCCTCAAAAGAGTCATGAGCTGTCTGCATGGCCATTACTCAGACAGGTAGAGGATTTAATTTTTAAAGCCACGAGTGATAGTTCACAAGGAGGGTACAGGAAAGAGAGAAATGTTGAGTAAATTAAATAAATTATGTTCAGGTATGTAGTTCTCAGGCAGTGTGCTTTGTATGTGTGCATTTGTTTGAGCCACAGCTAAAAGTTCCAGCAAAGACTGATTTGATTCAAATGGAAGTTATGTTTAGTCAAGCTTTACTCAGAGGGTTAGTGAACAGTGCAAACAGCTGGCAAAGAGAAGCAAGGATACTCCATAGTCGTCTCCCTTTCAGTTCTGCGATATAAAATGGTAAAAACATTAAGTTAAAATGACACGTTTGAGAACATACTGTGGATTTTGTTACAGAACTCATCGGTCATGCTCTGCACCCCTCAAGCTGCCAGGCTGCAGTGTGAGACCATTCCCAGAGCATTGGTGGCTGGATGGAAAGCTGGAGTGACTTTGACACTGTTGGGAGCAGGATCAAAGGCAAAGTGCAGACACCTTAAGTCACACCTGCTGGCCCCATCAGGAAAATGATAGCTCAGACTTTTGGGTTGACTCCCTGACCTTTTTAACCTTTTCAAACCACTATATAACCCTTTCGGGGCATACTTCATAGGAACTATTCAGATGCAGTGTGGGAAAAAAAAAAATTACTATCTGGTCCACCCTGTGTGATGAGCAGAAAAATTAATCATCAGAAATAAAAATCAGTCCTTCAAGTTAATTGTGTCATAATCCTATGTCTTTACCAATCTATATTTTCAAGAACATCAAGCTGCATTGCAAGTATTGAGGCAGAACTAAAAGCATATGTTCCAGCAATTGCTTTGGGAATATTTTCCAGCAACAGAAAGTGGTGCACTCTATAGCTGAGAAGCTTTTTTAGTCCAGAGAGGCAGTCTAGACAGATGCAGAACATGCAGTTCTTTACTTGCTGAACTGCCAAAATGTTTCTTTCAAGTGACAAGTAAATCCTAAGGACCTCTTACAGCCTAAGTAGTCAGCTTGTAAAAGTCTGCAGAAGTTAAAGGAAGGGAGTATTTTCCTATGGTCATAGGTGTTGACTGTCATTGCTATCAGTGCTGTGACCTCAGATTGCTGAGTAGTACGCGGTACTCCCCCCAGGAGCTGTGGGTCTCCACCAGCACATCAATGTCTTCCCACTCCTCCTGGCCCTCCTGGGTGCTGGTGGAAGGGAAGCCCATGCGGAGGACCTCATTGCCCTATCCAAGGAGATGGATGGACATGAGATCCTCTCAGAAGAGGAACAGCATTGTCCTACATCAGCTGGCCCTCAGGTAGTGAACATGACACACTTACCTCCACTGCTTCACAGCATCTTAAAGCCACAGTCTCTTGTCAAGGTTTATGTCTGCAACATCACCTAAACCACAGGCAGAAGCAACTTCCCACCTTTCCTGTATGTTTAGCTCCATGTGTCACTTTGTTATTTGGACAAAATAAAATAAAGCTGTCTTCTCACAAAGAGATGAAGGAGCATCCCTGATACCCGACCAAAAACATCTCCACTGCCAAGAGCACTTATCTTTCCTGAAGGAGTCAGTTCAGAGCTGGGTGCAGTTTAAAGAGTGACTCTGGCTCAGATGGGAAAGCTGAGCAAACCTTACAAAAGTTTGATCAAAAGTAAAAGAAATCACCTAAACTGTAGCACTAAGTTACTGTCGTCTTCACAGACTTTCTTGTACATCTAGAATAAGCGACTTGTTTCAGTTCTAACAAACATCAGATTACTGTCTTTTGAAGGGGATTTTTTGTTAGATGATATTTTTTGGAGTGCTGTTAGCATACCTTTTTTTTTTTTTTTGTATTTGGTGAGGGCTATTTGTTCCATTTGTCTCATCTATAGACGTTTAAATCCTTGTCACTGATAGGTGCTGAATAAACCCAGCAAGAGCTGGGGATTTTGATCCACTTTGCTTTCTTATAGCCTTGCAGTAACATCTGTCTTTGCCTGCTTAATTGCAAAATGCTGGTCAAGTGTGTAACATTATCTCATTTGTCTAACAGGTAGGCTGCAAAGTGCTGCAATTCTTTCATCAGTACATGTTGGGCTGCAACTATTTCTGGATGCTCTGTGAAGGCATTTATCTTCACACTTTGATTGTGGTGGCAGTGTTTGCTGAAGAGCAGCGCTTGCATTGGTATTACCTCTTGGGATGGGGTATGTATGTTATAATTTACAGCAAGATGGTTAATTCTTGCAGATGCTTGCATTTTTCTAGCACTTATACACCTAAATTATTGTATTTACACCACTAGATCATAGCCTAAGACTGAGTTCTTGGATCCTAAATCTGAATGCATTTATATGTATGGACCTAGAGACGTAAAACTCATCAGGGGTCAGTATACATTATTTGCAGCATTTTGCAATTTGCTGAAAGAAATGCTTAAGTTTTGCTAAGCAAAGCTATGGGAGAGAAATAGATTTTCATCCAAACAGATCTCTTTTCTGAACAAAAGTTGTCTATTTTTGTCACTTTATATACAAAAATATTAATGTGACAGTACCTATAAAAGTATCTTTTTTTTTGTAATGAAGAAGAGGAAGGATCAATATCTATGCCTCTCTGTGAAAAAACACAGAGTGCAGAAAGAGGAATCAGAATTTCTCTTGAAATGCATCTAGTATCGGATATATTTTGGCAGATGTTGTTTTAAAGAAGAAGATCCAATTTTATGTACACAACAGTACCTAATGGCTGTGCTATCCGGGCTGATTTTGTTCCACAATGATGATCTCTAAAGCATTTCAGAGAAACATGCAGCTGTCTATA
The DNA here is from genome assembly GCA_024611175.1 of Megaceryle torquata. NCBI lineage: Eukaryota > Metazoa > Chordata > Aves > Coraciiformes > Cerylidae > Megaceryle > Megaceryle torquata. The sequence continues at coordinate 48,382 of JANIJG010009972.1, forward strand.
AGCAAATCTCAATAATGTTAACTGAGAGAGGTTACAAACCCATCCACTATGAGTGCAAAATGTATGCAATTACATGCGTGTTGCCCAAGGAACTGGGTCTGGTCCTTCATCTCCAAATACACAGATCTCTTCTGTTTTTACTGAGGGATCCCTTGCCTTTTAATTAGTAACAAGAGCAGATATTTATCATTTGGGCTGTTTGGTCCAATAGAATGCCATATATATACAACCAATATATTACAGTGGAGTGTAATCTCTTTCACGTTTAAATCACTACTGTAAATCCAGTCCACATCAGCATTGACAGAAAATCATTATCAAGAGCTCTTTTCCAGTGTGAGAATCATGAATCTCTGGCTTCATTTCAGTTTCTAGCAAACCATTCCCCATATCTTGAAACCACTGGTGCAGCTAAACAGCAAATGATGTACCTTTATTCACTGTCCCACTGCATTTAGTGATGTTCACTTGTATTCATCTCTTGCAAACCCAGTATGAAGCAGATAGAATTTTCTCTATATTTTCTATCCTTTTTGAAGATGCTATACTTGTGCCCTACTGCTTAAACCAATAAAAAATAGGAATAAATTGGATCAGAGGAAAATGACTAAATTCTGAATGTTCTGAAGAACTTTAAAACTCTAGGCATCCAGTCCTAAATAGGCAGTAACAGTAAAGTGGAAAGTTGTCCTTCCTCCATTTACATTTTCATTTAAGACTCTGGTAGTTTACTTTGCTTTTACGGTATAAGACTGAATGCTCTCTAGATATCTACATTAGATACCTAGAAATTAGCATGAATTTCTAGTTTATATGGATGATAGTGCCAGATGACAGTTTCCAGTCATGTAAGAACTCATCTTTATTTGGAGGTCATATCTCAGCACATGGAAGAAAAGAAAGTTATCAACAGTAGCTAACATGAATGCACTAAAGTCATATCTGACCAATGTTATAGTCTTCTATGATCATGTGACTGAATGGGTAAATGCAGGGAGAGCAGCGGATATTGTCTACCTTGACTTCAGCAAGGTTTTTGATACTGTCTCCCTGGTGGGAAAGCTCAGGAAGTGTGGGTTAGAAGAGTGGACAGTGAGATGTGTTGAGACCTGGCTGAACAACAGAGCCTAAAATGTTCGTATCAGTGGTACAAGAGTCCAGCTGGAGACCAGTAAGTAGTGGTGTTCCCCAGAGGTCAGTTCTGGGTCCAATCTTATTCAACATCTTCATCAATGACCTGGATGAAGGGACGGAGTGTACCCTCAGTAAGTTTGCTTATGATACTAAACTGGGAGGAGTGGCCAATACACCAGAGGGCTGTGCTGCCGTCCAGCAAGATCTGGACAGACTGGAGAGTTGGGCAAAGACAGACCTAATGAAGTTCAACAAGGATAAGTGTAGAGTCCTACACGTGGGGAAGAACACTACCATATACCAGTACAGGTTAGGGGTAGAGCCACTGGAAAACAGCCCCATAGGGAGGGACCTTGGAGTCCTGGTGGACAATAAGTTATCCATGGAACAGCAATGTGCCCTTGTGGCCAGGAAGGCCAATGGTATCCTGGGGTGCATAAAGAAGAGTGTGGCCAGCAGGTCGAAGGAGGTTCTCTTCCCCCTCTACTCTGCACTAGTGAGGCCATATTTGGAGTATTGTGTTCGGTTCTGGTCTCCCCAGTTCAAAAGGGACAGGGAAATTACTGGAGAGAGTTGAACAGAGAGCTGCAAAGGTGATGAAGGGACTGGAACATCTCTCTTATGAAGAAAGGCTGAGAGTCCTGGGGCTGTTTAGCCTGGAAAAGAGAAGACTGAGAGGGGATCTTATCAATGTTTACAAATATCTGAAGAGTGGGTGTCAAGTAGAAGGGTCCAGTCTCTTTTCAGTTGTGCCCTGTGATAGGACAAGAGGTAATGGTAGCAAGGTGAAACACAGGAAGTTCCACCTGAACATGAGGAAAATCTTCTTCACTGTGAGGGTGACAGACACTGGAACAGGCTGCCCAGAGAGGTTGTGGAGTCTTCTTCTCCAGAGATTTTCAAGACCCCCCTGGATCTGTTTCTCTGTGGCATGCCCTAGGTGTTCCTGCGCTGACAGGGGGTTTGGACTTGAATATCTCCAGAGGTCCCTTCCAACCCCTACCATTCTATAATTCTAATTTTTTTTTTCTAAATGAGAATGCCATTGTGCACTCTTTTCTTATGAGAATGGCATCTTTTCTGAGAAGAAAGAGACCTGTCATGCTCTTCAAAATCAAAGTATGTGGAACATCAGCAGCTCTTAAATGAAGAGAACCTTCCTGAAGAACCCTAAATTGAGTGAAGGTTTCTGGATTTTGTCTATGCAAATAGCTGAGCCTTTTTGGAGAAAGCAACAGTACTACCACAAAGTTTTTGTAGTTCAGAATATTTGAATATATATCAAATTCTGATAGGGATTTGCTTTTGAAATGGCAGCCCTATGTAAAGAATAATTTTAAATGTTTCCTTCCAGATAAAGCTTTTTAAATTTTCATGTCTTGCAGCATAAGCCTTCCCAAAATAGTGTCATTACATATCCAATTATGAAGAGGAAAATGGTCATGAACATATTTTTTTTCAGGTGACAAATGAATTTAGGCAGTGCAATTTAATGTAGCCGAGACAGCTAGCCTGCAGTGAAAGCTTATGAGATAGTGGTAATATTGCTGAGAACAGCACTTGCATCATGGTGGGTAATTCAGTGAAGCTAGATGAGAAGACACTCATCAGTATCTGCAGCACTGCCCAAAAAATAAATAGGGTGGTGGCTGTGATAATAGCGTTATGATACCTTGAGAAGGAAATGTTAATAAAAATGGACACAACTCTTGCCTGAAGTCTGCAGCCTTTTTAGTGACACTGGATGAATACTTCCACCAAAAAAAAGTGATCATTAGCACCTCCTAAATAAGGTAGAAATCATTACTAGCAAAATGATCTAATTAGGACTAGCTGGCCACCCCTTAAGTTTGCATAAATCAGTGTAATTCCACTGATTGCAGAAGCAGTAATCACACAGTATAACTTTAAACATCCAACTATATTACTCAGTGAAAAGAGATACAGTTCTCCAAAGGGCAATGCAGAGCAGCAAGAGTAGGTTGTGCTCTGAATTAAAATTAGAAAGATCAAGGTAAATGTACATCACAAGATGAAACTACTCATTATGCATTGTTATAACTAATCTCTATGCAAGAAAATCTAGATTATTTTATTTGAAAAAATCACTAATGACATTTTAAAAATAGCTTTATAAGAAAAATAAAAATCTGTGTAAGTATAAAACACTTCTACAAGAGGTTTGAGATGATTGAATGGAATCTGACATGTACAGATATATTTCAAGGCTGATGCCTTCAGATGACCCCTGCTGCTATGGATGTCATTTCTTATTTGGTATTGTTTCACTGGGTCAGGAAATCACCCTTATACAAGGCCAGAAAATGGTATCAAATATGTGCATCCAGCCACAGTCTGCTCTGTCCATCTGCTTCAGGCAGCTTCAACCACATAAAAATAAAAAGGGAATCATTTATTTGGACAGTGATGAAACAAAATGCCTTCCAAAATGGAGATGGAATATTGGAAATAGTGCTTTCCAAACTGGAAAGAGAATTAAGCGTAACTGCCAGTTTATGCCATAAAAGACCTGGCATGACCTAAAGGGATGTGTCATACCTTTTCCTGGGATGGCTGGAGTATGACCTTTTCTATGTTACTAACTGCTCACCACATGTTGGTGGGACCCCTGGTGTGACACACACTGTACCACCAAGGCCCAATAGACCTTGTTGCTCCACTTCTCATTAACTCTCTGCCTTTAACCTTTACAAGAGAAAAGCAACATCTAGCCCTAGAAGCTCATCCAGCCTGCAGCTAGAAATTTAAGCCATAAACAGTCATGAGCTTTTTACCCTGTAACTAATGAAAACTTTCCGATGCATTCTTAAGATTTGCTTGTGAGTTTGTTGAGCCAAATATCCTAGACTAATGCTTTTAGCAGAAGAAAATAGGTTCCTTGGTATCATATGGAATGCTCTACTTGCAATACTCCAGGCCAGATCTTTCAGATTAATAGTTTTTGCTATTGCAGAAAATGCCTCTTAAAAATTGCACTCAATCTGTCTGTCAACAAAACTGGCCTAGACTTGCTCCATTTCCAAATCAAAAGGATTCTCTCGAGCTGTCAATCCCATAAATTCACCCTGAGGTTGGAAGTTCCTTTCTTTCTGTGCTAAGCTTTCCGTTGTTATACTGTGCATCATCACCCAAAAAAAAGGCATTCTGCAGCCAGAGGCCAAGTAATCATTTTCTAAGAATATATAAAGAAGGCGTCAATACGGTTTATTCTCCCACACCTGCATTGTCCTCCCAAGGTTTTTTGGAAGTAGAGTAAGTAGTTGTTGCTTAAAGATACCTGGAGACATCAGTGTCCTGCTTACATACCTTTTATTACCTTTTTCTCACTCCAACATTGACTGGCCTGTGTTCTGAGGTAAGAATCCCCCAGAATTTGTCTGTTTCTCCATCTCTTTTAAAAGTGTTTATGAAATCACAAACACCCAAAGAAACAAGAAGGATGTTCTTGTCTATCCTTCTTGATACCAGTAGGATGTTTTCACACATTTTTGTTTATAATTATAGAATATCCAAAGCTCAGAAGAAACATCCATGGTTTGTAGGGCACAGGCAGCAGTAACACCAAAGCTCTCCCTACAGACCAGCTATCTGTATGTGCAAGGTTGTACAAACTGGGGTCAATATTATAGTGCAGACTCCCCAGTCCCAGGTTTCTAGTTTACTGGAGAGGGACACAACATACAAGCAAGCTGATCAAGATAGACAGGAATGGACCTGCTTCTTAATGTCAGGCTGGATATAAGAATTTGAGGATTCCAGTTTGTTCAGCACAGCATGTTCTTGGCTTGGTGCAAATTTGCTCTCATCAGCTCCCTGTCAGAGCGGTGGCCTCTCCTGAGGCTTCACAGGTAAGTCAAGAGGTGTGGATTTATGATATCTACAGCTCCACTCCCTGCTGAGATAAATCTGCATGGGGTGGGATTGACTGCACAGAGGCTGGGAACCTGCAGAAGATGTCACAAATCCCCATCCCCTAAAAAACCTCATGGCTTCAAACATTTTCTCTTGTCATATGCTCCAAAAGAGCAAATCCTTACTCTGTTGTTTATTGCCTCATAATCTGGCATACAAGTTAATGTTCTTGTCTCTTGCTCAACAGTGATTTACATGGTATTAATAAGTGTCCCTGGTTTCCCAAGAGAATACTCCACTGAGAACCAAACCCCTGCATCATTCCCATATTGCCTGCTCTCGCCCTTCCCTGCACAAGACATGTCAGTGCAGAGGAGCCCGGCAGTTTTTTGACAGCCCAGGAGAGCATGGCCCATGAGCTTTGCTTCTCCTTTTGGCCTGTCTTGAACATTTTTCCCTTTTGTGAGGTAATGCTATGGCTCTGAGCATGTTGGGATTACAATTCTTTCCTGAAAACTGTGATTCTACATACATGTATTTTGTGGACAAGAGACTTAATAGTGTGTGTGACACATGAAATTCAAGCTAAAAATATACCAAGACTGATCTAACTTTAATCATTTCAGGGTTTCCTTTAATGCCAGCATCTATTCATGCCGTTGCAAGAGCCAGATACTTCAATGACAAGTGAGTAGCATGTCTGTTTTTGAAGGGACATAGCATTATTTAACTGTGTAACACATTTTATTTGAGTTAATAATACATATTAATGGTGTATTTCCCCTCCAGCTGCTGGATGAGTGTTGACACACACTTGCTCTATATTGTTCATGGACCTGTAATGGCAGCTCTATTGGTAAGAATATTATTTGCTAACAACAGTTTAATAATTATTTTAGAAATGCTGCATAGAAGTTTCTGTAATTTTAAGTATTTTGGTCAAAATTCAGAAGTAGATAGAGGTTTTCTCTATTCAGTGTTAAAGGACAGGCTCTCAACATATTTTAAAAACAAGTTCTGTAAAGGAGCCTCCCAGTAAAGAATAAAATTTTCAAACAGAATCACTATCCCAGAGTACATTATTTATGTGCCATCAATGAGGCATTTAGCTATGCCTTAGCTGGGCTTAGCTGTGTGCAAGCTGGTCCTCAGCACGAGTTTCACTGGTCACAGAACTGGTACGGTCCAAAGACAGGGAGGTAAACTACTCCAGGGAAGGGACTGGACTGGGCTGTCTGAGTAGGAGGACAAGATTTCAGGTACACCTCAACAAGTGTATACATACAGCATCTTGTATGCCAGTGGTGCATACAGTTGGCACAGTAACCCTCACCTTCTTGAAAGGTGGAGAAAGGGTTTTATTCAACCCAAGACCCAGGCTCACCTGAGTATGTCATACAACATGCACTTCCAGCTTTTGAGCTGCCCCTTGTTTGTAAACATGTGCATGGACATACCTGCAGTAATTACTTTAGAGATCAAAAAGTTGGGCAATGAATACTAAGAACACCTTTGGATAAAGAAACAAGTTTCTGTCTAATAGCTGAATAACCTGAAAATCTTTCTATCCTTTCTTCAGAAGCAGTCTTGCACATCAGCAATGTGAAGAAGCCCATTCCTCCCTGTTGTATAGGTAGTCTGCTGTTCCCATAGAATCACATCTATTGTGGTTCAATCTTGATTGCTTCTGCTGTTGTAATGCAAATTAACTTCTAGAAGATGCCATTCAACCTTTATTTTTATCACTATGCTCCAAGTCTGTACATCTTAGCCACAAAAAAAAAAAAAAAAAAAAAAAGGCAAAAAAAGAAAAGGTGTCTCTATTTTACGGAAAAAGAGCAATCTTTAACTGTTCAAAATAAGGCATCATAATTTCTGACTTGTGCTTATGCCATTTCCAGTCTTATTTTTCTTGTGAAGATGTCAATGTCTACAGAATGTTCAGCATGATGCGTTAGAAAAATCCCATAGTGACAGACTGTCTTAGAAGAGCTCAGGATTTTTACCTTTGTAAAGTCTTTTCTCCACTTTTCACAATTACTTTCAAAAATTCTAAAAGTGAAGGTTAAGCAGAGTGCATGAACTCAGAGTAGGATGGAGAAAAGGTTTAGATTTAATGTGGAATGGGACCTCAGAAGTCATTTATTATTGCTTTTTTCCAGTAGAGCACAAATGTAAAACAGTTGAAAGGTCTCTCAGTAGTTAAGAAGTGATGAAATGTTTTACCAAATCCTACTGATTCATGTTTTGTTGTTCTGAAAGATTTAACTGAAATTTCTCATATATTTATGGAATTTGAGGTATTAAAATACCTGTGTAAATTATACAACCTGCATACTTATTTAAAAAAAGAAAACCAAACAACTGAAGAAAAAGTCTATTGAAGCTGTGTGGAATAGGTGCCTGATACTGCTGTAACAGAATGGAAAAGATTGATCTGGGTACACTGGAAAGAGAGAAGGTCTATGATACCTAAGATGTCCACAGGGTATCCAGTGGGGTCATTATGAGCCTGGGCCTGTCCTCCCTGTTCCTCTGCAGGCTCTCAGCACATCCCACAAGAAGCAGTCTGTGAAACAAGTGCCAAGAGTAGGTTTCCGTGTGCTAAGCACCCACAGCTGGTTTCAGATTTCCAGAAATGGCTGAGGAGATGTGATGCTGAGCTACTTGGCATCACTGACTGTAAGGGTCAGGGACAAAACCTCCTGAAATATCTGGTTTTTCTGCCCTGAGCTATCAAGTGGGTAGTGTACCATGAAGTCTGTGCAGTCTGATGGAGGCAAGGGGTGGTTGAAGTCTTTCTCAAGAGCAGCCTTTCCTCCCTGCTCATACACAAGCCTGAAGAATTTGCCCATGTGAGATGGATCATATTCCTCAGAGAAACTGTGTGCCCCTGTACATCCCAGATGCCCAGGGACACAATGTCTGGCTGCAGACATCTTCAGTGCAGACCTACTCAAAAGAGAGATATTGTTACTCTTAGGGAACAATTTGCCCATCCCATTTTACCTTTAGACACAAAAATGAGATTAATTGTTCCCTGGAAACCCTAAATTTGCCCACACCAGCATCAAAACACACGGTACTTTCTAGAACTGATCCCTGCCTGCCTGAAACATCTATGTAGGCTTCCTAAGGGAAGTGTGTAGAGCAGTTTAAAATCTCTTTTCTGAGGACATTCGAGATACTTTCCAAGGCCTGACTACCAAGGACCTGCCCATTATGAGATACAATAAAGCTAAAAAGTTATGTTTTATTGCCATTTATGTAGTCTGTATTTTTATTTTGAATGTCTGTTTAATTTGAATGCTTTCACCTATAATGGCTTTGTTTTTGCAGGTCAATTTTTTCTTTTTGCTTAATATTGTCCGAGTTTTGGTGACAAAGCTAAGAGATACCCACCGTGCTGAGTCCAACATGTATATGAAAGCTGTCAGAGCCACTTTAATCCTGGTGCCCTTACTGGGAATTCAGTTTGTTATTATTCCCTGGAGACCAGAAAACCGACTTGCTGGAGAAATATATGATTACATCATGCATATATTAATGCATTACCAGGTATGTTATATTCAGCTTAGGTGAGGTACTTGCTGTTTATTTAGCCAAATAAGCTGTTGCCTGTTGTTTTGCCGTGAAGCTGAGCATGACTGTGGTTTTGCAGTTCTTTTCCAATCACTTCCACATTATTGGATTATATGCCTTTCTGTGAGTAGCACTGCTGTGTAAAGAACAGCCACAAGATAGAGGAAACAATGAAAAGTGTAGCAAAAGATGATCAGATGGCACTATTTCTAAACTAAGGAGAGAAAACTGAGATCACAAAGGGCTTTTATGTTCCAATGCGATTTTTGTTGAAGTGATCAAATTGACTGAAACTGATGCTGAGAGGTCAATATTAAAATTAGCCATGTATGCAAACTGTTGTACAGGGGGAATGCCAGCACACAGAATAAAAGACTGAGACAATGAAGATTCATTTAGGGATTAAAATTACATTATTAGGCAGTTTAAATTAAAATATAAGACTGGCATTTTGATTTCATAAATGCTTTGAAAACACAGCATCATTCCATAAGTCTGGTTTGTTTTCTTTTAAAAACAAAAGAAACCTAAATGACTTTAAATGCTTGGTTATCTGATTTATTTCTCTCTATCATCCTTAGCACTTCAAAACTGAGGGTGTGCATGCCACTGTGTGTATAAGATAACTGAAGTTATAGGTCTGTTACTGCACTGTATGCTCTCATGTTACATTTCTGCTCAGAAAGGAATGAGAGTCAGTTTTGTTCTGTGGTTATATGCATTGTTGCTTCTTCAGTCTCAACAGCTATAATGGACAATCTCCAAATAAGTTTTCTGGTGACAAGCTGCTTATGGTTTTAGCAAGTTAGGATAAGAGTGTTACAATAATAATTTTACTCTCAAAACATCTTTCAAATCCTGTGATGCTGTTGCAGTATTACAAAAAGAATGTCAGTTATCTTAATTAACAATCCTAATTGTGATCATTATGCAATAGAAAGTCACGAAACCAAGGTTAAAATGGAACCAGAAACAAACCCAAATTATCATGAAACTCTTGTACTGAAGGATGGGATTAGATAAGGATGCATGGATGCATGGACGCAAGGTTTCATCTCTGATGGGTTCCTTCTGCTCTTGTGCCAGTCACTGGGAATGGGTTTCTCTGCATGGCTTGCTGACCCTGCCAATATATTTTTTTTGTTCCATTTTAGCAGTGAGGATGGTGCTGGGGGCACTGGCATAGGCACATGGTGGGGGCTGCCTGTGCCCCACTGCTGCTGTACCCAGAAAGGCCACCGGACAATGCCAAAGGGTGACAGCCCACACAGGGCTGTACCCAAGCCAGGGCAATAGTGCAGACATCACAGAAGATCTCTTGACATCTCTGCAGTATTATCTCTGTGTACTCCACACCAGCATGTAAATTTTGTCCTTTGGGGAGGTCTGCTGACTGCAGCCAAATGTGATGCTCCCTTTTCAATTTAGAATGGATTTTTAATTACATTCTAAAATAATCTTTCTTAATCCTTTTCCAAACATTTCTTGTATGCATATTTAAGATAGCCAGCTATATTATCACTCCTCTGGTGCTCATTTCCTTCTAGGACCAATTATGTAATTAGCAGACATTGTTTTAGCTTGTGTAACAGCTGTATTTCTCTGCTAGCTATTGTGCTGCCATAAATTGCAGCTCAGCCTGCCACTTCATAAACTAGCAGCAGTCTGTTAGTTTTTGCATCCCGTGGCATGACAATCATATACAAGCAGGTATCATGGGTGCAATTATGGTGGAAAATATACTACATTCTCCATTTCTGCACTGGTAAAATATTTAAATTTTTATGCCTTTCTAGAACAGAAAGAGAGTTTTTCAACAGCACATCACTGCTTTAAGTGAACACAATGGTTTGATGTATTAGTTACACCATTCCTGTACACAGAAATGGTGCAAACAAGCACTGCAGCCTATTGTAAAAAATCAGAGGATTGAAGATGATGAATGAGAAAGGATTTGTTCCTACAAGAAACTGTGTAATGGTATTTCATTCACAGAATGGTTTTCCCAGTTGAATAACAACATATCAAGTTGTTACATGCTATGTTTCCACTGACAAAGTCACTTTTGAATAACAGAAGCCAGTCTGGTTTTTAATTGTCCTGCTCTTTTTGGAATGCTGTCATCAATGCTCACCATTCAAAGCAAAAGTTTGTTTGTTCTAATATAACAATATAAGCAATTCACAAAAATTTGAAAGATTGGGTTTTGTGATACAAATATGAATGTATGTTCTTCTCCATCTCAGCCAGACAGCCTCCCACAGATTCTGTAAAAGTAGAGATTAGTATCTCCTCTCACCATCACCAATCTCATCTCTTCAGTCTCCAGACTGTTTGCTGCACCAGGCAAAAGAAAGACATTTCAATCCTTATGAGGAATAACTTAAGCACAGTGGGATGCTGTAAGTGCATTGCTAAATAGGCAGTTAGTGTTTTAAACAGAGCTCCTAAAATAGGCACCACAAAGCAAACATTTGCACTCCTGAAAAGCCAGTGAGTGACAGGTTTTCGCTAGAGGACCTGACTTTCAAATGCATGTTAGATGATGCTGAAAGCACGTGGAAGATGCAGACTTCCTCAAGGTGTAAAGCGTTACAGTACAGGATGCGTTGGTTCCCTGCACATCTCTGGCAGGAAAATACATCTGTTTCTTAAAAGCCTGAAATGTCCCATTGTGCTGCCTGGCAAAGACAAAATGTTCCACCTGGGCAAAGAAGGTGCCTCCTGCAAAGGAGCAGAGTGACAACAGCCCTGTGTCCTGCTTGCAACTGCACTCAGGTATCTGTGCAAAGAGGACATGAGAGATGTGGCTTGCGCCTCAGACTCTGGCAGGGCCACCTGCACCTCTGCTGGCCCTGGACCTGTCGCTGCCCCACCCTGGGAACCTCTGAGTTCTGAGGGGGCTCAGGCTGCAAAGAGGTCAGGGTGCTGGGATTCTGTCAGAGGGCTTACTACTGCCCTGCCAGGCAGGAGGATCCATCTCACAGGGGCCTCATTTGTACAAAACGTATTTCATATCTTTCAGGCATGGGTTTGGGCCACATATATATTCACCCTGCCTCCAAGTTTTAAATTTAACTTTCTATGCAGCTTTATGAAGAACAAAATTAACATATATAAAAGTAGTCTCTTAAAAATAGTGAGATGTTTCAATGCATTTTAGAAGGTATTCTTTCCATCTGTTTCTCCATTTAAAGGGAAAGAAATATACTCTGTGATCCCAATCCAGACAGAAACATTTTCTCTTTCAGTGCTAAGTTAAGGTCATAGGACTGCTTTTGACAAGATAAGTGGGTTTTTTTTGTTTCCTGTTCTTTTTTCTTTGCACTATTAGTAATTTCAAAACTTTCTAATAGTTTGAGCTAATAAAAGTTGGAGATTTTTTTTTTTCTTTTTTAAGCTAGTTGTTATAAAGTGCCATTTTTGTATGAAAATAATATAGAAAGTGACAGTAATGAAAACTCTATCAGAGAGCAGGAGAAGCAGCAAAGTGTGAGCTTTGGCTCATGGGATGTCTCCATCATTTTGCATCAGGTGGGATGCTGGCTTCAGCCCTCTCATGACAATCTCCCCACCTCAGCAGCAGCAGAAACTGCACAGACACATTTGCTTATTATTTTTAAACCTAAGTGAAAACTTTATAACACTGTCATTTACCTCAGAGATGCTGTATAAATATGCTGTGAATGAACATGAAGAGGAAGACAGTATTGTTTTTTCTCGAAGCTCTTTACGATTGCTGAAATGAGAGAGGTGGGAATGGGACATACTTCGGTGAAGAACCTTGATCATGGGTTTTTTTGCGCTTTTTTTGCTGTCCGTTCAGAAGTGAGAAGTGAAAATAGAATCACAAATTATTTTTTTTATATTATGGCCATCTGCACAATTACATGTGCCATCATCTTCTACCATCAATAATGAGTATATCATCCCACTAAATCCTAAATGGCAACACAGGGTGTAAATAGGGCAGAAACTAAGGCCATGGACATGCTCAGGAATAACAGGAATAAACATATAAGCATATTTTTTCTTGGTTTTTTTAAGACATAAGGTAGAAGAAAAACAAGTGAGGTATCAGAAACCCATGTAAGTTTACAGTATCTGCATAGGTACTTTTTGTTTATTTCTTTTTAACTGGAGCAAATTACTGGAAGTAATTTGCTTACTGGCAGAACACTTCTGTCATGTGTTCTAATAGATCTACTGGAAGAGAAGTTTTTCAGGAGTAGTCAACATGGATTTACCAAGGGGAAGTCATGCTTGACTAATCTAATAGCCTTATATGATATTGTAACTGGATGGATAGATGCAGGGAGACCAGTGGATGTAGTCTATCTTGACCTTAGCAAGGCTTTTG
>JANIJG010009972.1:70991-84875 GCA_024611175.1 Megaceryle torquata
TCTCCTCTCCTCTCCTCTCCTCTCCTCTCCTCTCCTCTCCTCTCCTCTCCTCTCCTCTCCTCTCCTCTCCTCTTCTCATTTTATCTTCTCTCTCTTCTTTCCTGTAACATATTTTAAAACATCTACAATTATAGGGGTATAAATTGCACCTCACCCTAACTATTTCTTTAACAGGTACAAGGAGCTTTGAAGAGGCAATGGGCACAGTACAAAACCCAGTGGGGCCAAAGGCGCCGAGAGCACTGTTCCACACGATCTACCTCCTACACTGCAACGTCAATCACAGAGGTACCTGTTTACTTGTACCATCATGATTCCAACAATGAACAGTTAAATGGAAGATACGCAGAAGATTCTGAACTAGTTGCATTAAAATCTGGAGAGACATCTGCCTAGCTCACCACCAGCCATCACAAACTCATGATTTCACATTCATCTTGTGAACAAAGTGGGGAGAAGGGTGGGAATGTGGAAATCCAAGCCACTGTGGGAGACAGCAAGACCAGGTGAAAAGACACATCCTATTCAAACCACATCAGACTCTGAAAGTGATGGTGTAGAGGGAGTCTGACACAGACCTGGAAATAGCATTTTCTCCTGTGCACTGCACAAGTGAGTGAACATGGACCTGTCCACCAGGCTATGTTACCTCCACATCTCCTGATACCAGCCATATGAAGTGACCATCCAACAGTAGTAACAGTGCCAGCGAGCAGCCCACAGCAAGCAGGAAAGAAAGAACCAGGATGTGGCAACTGGAAACTCTCAATAGTTTTTGCTTTCAGTACTTTTCTTTAACAGTACATTTTGAACTATCATCTTTCACAAGATGTAACTGGCTTGGAATCCTTTACTTTTCTTCTTTTAAAGAGCTTGATGACCTCTTAAAAGATTTTGCACACTACAAGACAAATCAAACAGATTAAAAGAAAAAGTGTCACTCCAAAGTATCCAAAACTTGATGATCCCCAAAGGATAGCCCAAAATATTATCATACCATTAGAAAGTGCATAAAACAAATGAAGGTAAAATAGTTACTACATACCAAGATCACAATACCCTCACATAAACAGACTGGTTATTCAGGCTGCCTCACACAAGTCCCGAAGGCATCTCAGAATAGGTTTTGTTTAACTATACTGGTAGTTCAAGAATATTTATTCATAGGAAAAAATTTCACCCTTTTACTCGCCACAGAAACTCATCATTAATGCACAATTCTTTCACTCTGAATAAACTGTGAAATTTGTTTGGAAATTATTTTCTTTAATAGCTGTTCTGAGATGAATGCTAGATGAATGCTTGCCTCTGTAATAAAATTATGATTACAGTAGTAAAGGGTCCCAGGTAAGAAATAAGAAACTAATATCTTAGCACAGAAAGCATCTATTTTTAGCACCTGGTTGCTGCTCTGAGTCCTACTTGTTGAAGGTGATGATTTCACGTGTTAGTCTGTCATCAGGAAAACATGATGAATGTACAGTTTTGTGAGTAATAAGCACCTTTTATCACACATTGAAAGCATCATTAGAGTCTCTATGTGATCACTGAGGCAGAAATCAGGTCAGGGAAAACCTGATTGCAGTTAGAAGTTACAGAATGTCACTGTAAAAGTTCTACTAATCACAAAAGAAACAAAACAGATTAGTTTCCCATATAAAGCTAATTTTAAGGAATCCTCAAGCAGGAAGGCCAGTGCCAAGGCAAGATTTGCAGGGCTGTGACTCCTATGGAGTTTTACACATAACATGTCTAATGAATATCATTCCTTCTTGAAAAACTCTCCTACAGATTTCCTGCTCCTTTTCCTTTGGCTGAGATGTGCATGGGATAGTAAAGTTGCTTCAAGATACTCTTCACAGTCTTTAACTTTGACAGAAGCTGTAAAGTTACCAGTCCCCATTTGTTTTCCCTGCTAATACACTTGCATCTGATGATTCTACCCCTGCCCAAACAGAAAGACACAGTCAGAGGAAGAGGCAGCTGCCGTGGTGAAACTTGCTTATCTCAAGCATCTAATGGTCTCTGATGTAGGAGTTGTAAAAATGCTGCCCGACATGTCAGGTGAGTGGGAAGAGACAGAATGACATCCTTTACATTGCAGTTGCATTCATGTGGGACTTCTGCTGGTAGAGTATAATTTATTCCTTTCCTTCATTTGCTTACTGCAGTCCAATCCGTAATTTTTGTCATTAGCACTGCATAAGGTACTTTAAATGTCATGTGTTAGAATAGTCTCAAATACAGATCTTATTGGATAGTAGAGGAGAAGAGAAAAACTGAAAGAAGGCACTTGAGCTCAATGATCATTCTTTAGAGGTAACTTTGGAGGTTGAAAACACAGGCCCTAGCCCTGCAAACATGTTAGGAGAGACTGAAGGACAGTCTGTATGTTTCAAGATAAAAGTCACCTTAGAGAGTCCCATAGAAAAAGATAATAAAATAGTCTTGCTATAAACCTTGGTATTCTGTTCCAGCTTCTGTTGAAATTAGCAGAGAAATCCCTGTTGACTTAGATGAATAGTGAAGAATTGTCTTCATTGTTCAGGAATGATTTATGCAATACAGTTTGATGTAGACCTCAAAAACAGTAGACTATTTCATCCTTGGTGATTTGAAAATATTTTTAAATATTGTGTACAGCCAGACTCAGGTTTTCCTTCACTGACACAGCTAGACCCTAAGCTTTATTCTTCATTTGTAAATTTTAATTTGAGATACAATGAGGCTGGATAACCAGTATCTATACATGAGGCCAGCACTGAGCTGCAAGCTCTGCAACCATAAAACATGAGAGAGGAGTTGGGAAATGAGAAACTAACTGTACACTGATAATGCAGATCATTCCATGGTTAATCCAGTGAAACATTTGCAAGAAAATACAATGCTCTGTATTTGTTCAAGCCACATACCTATTTTTCAGACTTCAAGGAATAGGAAAGCAGTTATTTTTTCAGACAATGGTATTTCATTTATTACTATTCTACTTTTGCCAGTGAACAATGGGAAGAGAACGATTTGGTGGTTCTGCTATGAATGTTCACCACAATTCCCTGCAGAGCTCCAGAAGGCTCTTTTCTAAAGACACAAGTCAGTTGATTATAGAAGAAGTGTGAATAATACAAACAGTTTATTAATAAACATGTTGGTTTTAATAATATGCATTTACAACATGTAAGTACAACTTGTTTTACAGTCTATCATGTTCACATGGATGTACAAAATGGAAATGCCGTGCCATTATAGTGGTTGGTTTATTTCTTCACTTATGATATTTTCTTGTTCTGTTCAGTAGAATACTCTGAAAAGCCATTTCCAATTTAGGATCTTGGGTTTAGGATCTCACTCTGAGCTTCAGGTGATGAAAACACACTGTGGTTACATCAGTCCTTCTGGCAGCTTTGGTTTCAGTGGAGTGATGATGGTTTGCAGTCACTAAAATTTGGTCTAACATGCATACTGAGTTGGTATCAAGCGTGGGCTTTGCAGGGAAAGATGTGTTTTAGAGATACTTAATAATTTCTAATCAGAATACTTTCTAATAGAAAATGCTACTTTTATTAATCTCAGGATGGTTTGAAATATTGTCATTGCACACATATGGTGAATTCTATTCCTCTGCTTTTCTTGTATCGTACCAGGACAGATACACTAGCGACAGTAATATTGGCAATGCTGATCTGACCTCAATACTTACAATGTCTAGGCAGTAGGGTATTTTGTCTCTATTATATTTCACAGGAACAGAAGAAAGGAATAATTAATATAGGAGTATATCAGAAAGTGGGAAAGGAGCTGACACTTTAATCAGTGGATTCAGGGTGTATTTTAAAAAGGAAGCCAACCTTACATTAATCATCTCTGCAGTATCTATCTCCTCTCACACTCCACACTCAGCACATGAAAACCCAATTTAGTGAACATTTGATCTGGCATCAGGGTTTGTGTGGTTGCTTTGTTTGAGCAACTAAATCTACCAGGAAGATGCTGGGTGTTATTCTTTATGAGGTACAGAAATGCAGCACAAATTGAAAGATTTGTGGCATGGGATGCCAAAAGTACAACTTGTTTTTCATTTGATTTACTTAATAAATATGTTTTAGCTAAGATAAAACAGCAACAAAGGTAGAACAGACAGTTTTCTCAGTGTTAAAGTTCTTATCAACAATGCTACCTTAATTAAAAGTCTGCTGGTTACAAGATGCTCATGAGTTTGTAAGGTAGAAACATAACTTTGTTTTGAGATAAAATTGACTGCACAAATATAGTCAGTTTCTGTCCTCTTATCCTGAATCCTCCTCCATCCTTTGCCAAACTTAATAAACAAAATCTGAGCCATTTTTCAAAGACACAAATCCTAAACAGTAACAATGTGTAGCTATCTGCATTGCCAGTGCTTGGAATTTTAAAAGTCAGATGTACCTTCATGAAGCTAAATATGCATAATTATTTGTTTACTGCTCACACCAGAAGCATTTGTAACCTAATAGTCATTTTCATTGAAAAAATACTTGAACCCAAGACAAGGAGTTGATCCATGCCCTCACTGACCTCTAGAAGCAGTAGAAAACCTGAGCCAGACCACGTGCCATTTGGAGCTAGTGCTAGCCACAGCAGGGGAGAGAAGGAGACTGCAGCTCCTATTAGTGAAAATTTGAGTTCCTGGGACAGCTGGGTCTTTGTAATGTACCATTGTACTTGCTCCACAAACACCCACTTCAGAGGGATTTGGTAAAATGCAAATGTTAGTCCCATGCAGCCAATGTCATCAGCCAGCAGTGAGCAGAAGTCAGACCTGAAGCTTGAAATGCCACCCTGGGAGGAAGAACAGGATAAGCTCCTTAGTCAGCTCTCTAGTGAAATTTAAGTCCCTGGCCAGGCCTGAGTTGGTGCCAGAGTTATGGTACTTGGACACCTGTAGATCTGTGGCAGCTGTAATAATTAAGATCCTTGTAAGGTGTAGTTTTGAAGTATCCTTTTCATGACCTGCAGGTATTTCTGTGTGGTATAGAATTTTACAGGTACTTCCATTTGATTCACAAATGTATATTTGAGCAATCCTTTACTGACTACTCAAAGAACCACTGAGAAAATAAATTAACTATTTCTCAGCATCTCAAGAATAGATCATTATCTTTCTCTCAGCTTAATAAAGGACCACTTTTTAACCAGTAGAATTAAATGGTGAGAAGGTTATCATTACTGGGTGTCATACTGCTGCAGAAAAAAAATCCATCACAGTAAGATTTAACCAGGGTGTTTTAAGTGAGGCTCCTGAAACACAAATCAGCACTGACAGTGTTAGGGATGATTTAGGCCTCACTCAGCTGCCTCAGCAGAGGTACCATTCAGATGACCTGTCAGACTTATTTTCTGTGATTTTATAGCAGCAGAGATGGGCACAGTGCTCTGCTGGGGCACAAAGGTACTTAACTCTCATTATATGCCATTGTAGATTTTCTTAATCCAATTTTAGGATTTCACAAGACTATCGTTAAAAAAGAAAAAAAAAACAACAAAAAAAAAAACCAAAACAACAAACCAACAACTATCTTCATCCAACCTTTAAAAGACATCAGATGTCTGCACTGATTTCAAGAATCTGGTTCCTTTTCTGTCACTGCAAGAAAAGCAACTTTGAGTAGTGACCACAGGACGTTATTTCATGTAATGTCTGATGTGCAGCAGTATGACTAGATGCAAACACTCCATTCCCAAGTGCTGGTGATGTTAGTTTGC
Source organism: Megaceryle torquata (assembly GCA_024611175.1). Lineage (NCBI taxonomy): Eukaryota > Metazoa > Chordata > Aves > Coraciiformes > Cerylidae > Megaceryle > Megaceryle torquata. Next base: position 76,731 of record JANIJG010009972.1, read on the forward strand.
ATAAATATATTAAGGGGATAAAGCTCCTTCCCTCATCTGCCCTGCATTCACCTCCACCTTGGTACTGCCACCACAACAGTGTTTACTCTCCAGTCTCTGCATCCTACACATCTTCAGGTGGAACGTTTCTTCTTTATAGCTTGCACCTTATGTTGGCTCGCTGTTGATCCAGGACGTACTTGCCTCAAGTCAGTGGAACTTGTGCATTTTAATCCAAAACAGTTCAGAATAGAATTCAGGTGTTTGGCCCATGTTGTTTAAAAACAAACAAACAAACAAAACCCCCCAAAAAACAGCACTGGAATTATGAAAATGTAAATGGAATTATGGTGCAGTTTTAAAGTTAAATTAGAGATAAAAGTCTGAGTACACAGATCAAGTATCTTTAGAAGCAGAATAATGTTCTTTTTGACAGAATGTAATCTTGTCATCTAGAAAAACAAACATTTTTTAAAGCTCTTGAGAAGCTGAATGTTAGAGAAAAGGCATGAAAAAGCAAACATGTGGAAATTTTAGGTAGCATACATATGTATATATAAAAATTATATATATGAATATATATATATCCAGTGAAGTATTATGAGAACTGTGTTCGGGTAGAGAGTGACCCATAGTGTACTCCAAAATGCACAAAGCATAAGTTGTGAGTGGGACAGACTGTAATGCAGAGAAGGTAGCCTCCCTTAACTACCTTAAGGCTTTCTGGGGACCCTATATGGAGCACAGGCAACAGGGGTCACCTGTCAGCCCACTCCCACATCAGATGTGTTCATGATGAGAATGACTGGGCCAAGAGACATTGGCTGTGCTGTGTTTCTCAGCTTGATAAAACAACACTAAGATGATGTAAGGCAATAATCAGGAGGCAAGCAAAAATAATCTCTTATCCCAGCTGCATGTCTCCTCTGCAACAGGTAACCTCATTTATATCACCACCATAAAATTCACTGTTGTGGCAAAGACTGACCTGAGCCCAGACATCTCCTTGGTATGGAAAAGCTTTTATTTCGCTGTACCCTGCATGACAAAGCAGTATTTCTCACGAACTTCAGCAAGCAATTCTCCTCTCCCTCTCCGACTTTAGAGATTGTGTAAATATCTAGCAAACATTGAAAGCACTTGGTGAAATACAGTCTCACCATCATATTTAGCATAAAAGGTCTCTTCAGTACTATGCTACATGTGAACTGTTTAAGGTAACAAGACACTATTTTTATATTTCCCTGGATTTTGTAGTGAAATATTTTATCTCCTAGCATCATGTTTATATGTGTTACATGCATTTGACAAGCTTCACAAATTACTTGGCCATTAATATATATTTTTCATTGTTATATTTATAGGGAAAGAGATAAATAATTGTTTTACATTAAACACTTAGCATATAACAGATTCCAGAAGATCAAAATAAAAGGAATGATGAAGGCCCTCCCAGTCCATGTTGACCACATACTAAAATCAGAGAGGTGGAAACCCCTTGTATCCCACTATCTTCTCTTATCTCCCAGATATTTCTTTAATTTTGCACAAAAAAGGTCAACCTTTGTCAATGCAGGTGGTGATACAAGGCTGATCACCAGCATGTTGCACAGATAGGTGTTTCTGGGAAGTGACCAGTATGCAAGGAGATGTATGGCTCATCCACTAACTGTGGGAAGGGGATGAACTTCTCCCATTGCATGTGTGTGTGTGTGCATGAGATCACGTTTTTAATAAATAAGACCTTTATGGATAAATACTATCATATACCTTTTTGAGAAGGGCCTGGAAGAGAGTTCTGCACAATTTAAACAATCTGTGAAATAAATCCCATGAAGAAGGAGGTTATATCTCTGAATCAGAGACATCACCAGTGTAGGCTTCCAGAAGGAAGAAAACTCTAAGAAAGCTACAAAGAAAGGAAGCAAGCTAGAAAGGCTGCTTATAATAAGTGTTGCTCTGTAAACAATCAGAGCCCATATTCTCTGTGCTGCAGATTGTGTGGGTAAGTTTTTCAAGTTTGAGCCACCAACAAATGAACAGGAAATAGCTGAAGAAAAGGTTTTGTTTATTGACTTATATTATACTAGAGGCTTTTTTATTTTATGAGCTCTTTTATTGTCTCTGGGTATATAGCAAATATTTAACTCCCAGACACTTCACCACCATGTTCACAATTGGGTCTCCAGCATCAGAAGTGAAATGCCCCTCTGGCAGAGGCTGTAGCCTGGAACTGGCAGCAATTCAGTCTTCACAAGAACTACAATGAGTGTATATCCAACACAAAATAGATACAAACCATATTGCAGCCTTCACCAAAAAAAAAAAAAAGCAGGAGTGAAAGAATTTTTCATTTTATTCCTCTGCTGTAAAATGTCTTCCTTATGGCAGACTCCTTGGGAAGTCAGAGTTAGTAAGGATGTGGAAGGACAACAGGTCACTCCAGATGTGCCATCACCAACATAGGTACTGCCACACACACGATGAACAGTTTGTCATGACTTACCAAGTCTGGGAAAATGCCAAAAAAAAAAAATCCCAAAGCCTGTTTCTCCTTTCTAGCTATAGTACATTTAGGAGTAACTTGGTACTGATTTTTCGTATACATCAGGATATCGTGAACACAGGTCTCTGGTTTTCAAACGTTTCTATCACATTACACACGTACTAACACTCTTGAGAGCAGAATGGTGCATCAGTTAGCAAAAATGCACTTCAGCAAAAGAAATTAATGCAGTCAGGACATAATAAACATGTTTTATGCCTAGTATATACAGTCTTTGTAAATTAGCAATAGACCTTCAGGAATAAGAGTACACACAATAAAATCTGGACATACTTTAAACAATTCCCTGTATACATACCAAGTTTTCTTCTTTTTTTTTTTTTTTTTTTTTATTGTTTTAGATAAAATTCTAATCTAAGTTCATGACAGGAAAGCTTTATGCAATCAAGTTTCATTGTATTATGCTTGAAATGAATTGTTCACAAACCTGAAAAGGCTTGAAAATGTAGGAAGACTTCCCATATTTGCAAATCTGAGGGACATTCATAAGCCACAAATTCATTGTTTATGACGGATATGAATGAAAACACATTTCTGATTTAATTATCTCTTTATTTTTATAAAAGCCAGGAAATCAATTGTATACTTTAGCATTTACTGTGTCATGTGTTTTTATGCCATAAAAATATGCTGATGATTTTCTACACCATATTTCTGTTTGTAAAACAATTGCTCTGTTGCACTGTGTGCTGTACATAAGCCAAAATTTGTTGTAAAAAAATTAACTACCTGTAGAAAACCTTCTTACAAAGAAATACTGACTGATATGTGGGTGAAATCTTGACCTTACTGAAATCAAAAGCATCAGCTGCTTGAGTTCTGAGGGAACAAGGATTTCATCCTTCACAGCTCCTGTTTTACCATTGTTAATGGCTACAGATGGATCAGAGAGGGAATTCTTGGTACTGCACCTGCAACATCCACGTTCCCCCCAGGAGCTGCAAACATTTGGAGACTGCTGTAGTCTCTTTAGGTTACTCCCCCAAAGAACTGGGGAGATGTCTCAGAGAGCAATGTTGAAGGAAACAACACAGAAGTTAAGCCTTGCCCTGACATTTCCTATTGCAGCAGATACAGTAAGACAGAGCCCTGGAGAGGGATTTCAGATACCCTGGAAAGCTTGGTCTGCTCTGGCCCTTGTATCAGGTGATGCCTGGTGGGGTCCATGTTGAACTAAGTGCCAGTCAATTGCCTTCTCTTAGTCTATTTTACGTGTTGCATGGGAATATTTTACATGCAATTTCTGTGGTGTAGAACTGAGTATTTGAGAGATTTTTGCTTTGTGAGAGGCTTTTATTTTTGCAATTAAAGAAAAGTTGAATTCATTTTTAAACTGTTGGAATGTCTTCTGTTAAGGTAAACAAGCATAAATGAATACCAAACCACTGGTCTTAAGCAATTGAATAACCCTCACCACATTGAGAACTTTCTTAAAGTCTCTGACAAGTCCAGCTATGACCTAGTAGCACAAAAGCATTAAAGGTCACAGAAATATCTATTAAAATCAAGCAAAAACATTTGGTTAAGACACTGGGCTGCATGGACTCAGCAGACCTACATTTGGGTAATGTTGCTGACACAGACTTACTGGGTGGTCCTGAGAAAGTGATTGCAAAGTGCTGGACTCACTGAATCCATTGAAACCACCCACTGACAGGTTTAGGCTCCTACACTCAAAATTAAGACTTTTCCTCCAAGCACGTTTTCATTTGTAAAAAAATCCCAATCTTTCAGATCATTTTATTGTAGACACATCTAAACCATTTCTAAATCCTGACCAAAGATGCCACAAAAGTCAGTGAGGGAAAGCTACCCGTTCTTTCCCCCAGACCACATGTTCCTGAGTGACTGACCTGGATTCCTGCTCTCTGATAGCAATTTTGTACCAAAATCTCCTTCTTCACAATTAGTGCTCAGCCATGACTGAATTAATTTCTTCCCTCTAGTTAGTGAATTTTTCAAAATATTTAAAACATTTTGAAGTATTAGAAGGAAAAATATTCAACAGCTGCCTTAGAGAACCCTCCAGCATGCTGTTATGTAGATACTATACACACACACACGTGCACACTTAAACATGTGCATATAATATGAAATACCTACACAGACACCATGCCTACAGTCCCAGTCATCCGACTGGGTTTCAGGTGAAGCATTTTCAAGCCTTGTCGTCAGCGAGGGGATTCAGTTCCTGATCTTTTTGTAGTGCTCCAGTGGCGAGTTAGCTGAATCGTGGCTATTAGGCTGAGATGGGTCTGGTGTGCAGAAAGGCTTGGCTAAATTGCATATATTTTTTATATGCCTTATGTAGTTGAGAGAGTGGGAACCTTCTCCATGAATTAGGCCTATCTATCTATCTATAAATGAAAATGATGATTATATCAAATGCATGCTTTAAATGCAGTATTATCTACATGCTTTGCTAGCAAACTTTTGATGTTCATTTTCTCAGCTTCTACTATAAAATTGGCTCTTTCTGGGCAACCAGAGGAAACTGAAAAATCACTGTGGGTACTATCACTGACAAAGTCATCAAGAAAGTGAAAATCTCCGTTGTGTCACAATGACCTGATGAACACATGTCTGTGAAGGACAAACCTCAAGGGCAAAATAGATACAGGCAAGGCATCCCCACAGTATGTCAACAGTTCTCAGAAAGGCAAAGCCCAAAAACTCTTTCCCAGATTAGTTCTCTAACAGTCAAAAACACCATCTCTTCAGCAGAATTCATTTTGGCAGAGATGTTTCTCAATCTACCAAGAGACAGCTACTTCTGAAGCAATGCAGCTGAGCTGTAGAAGTCAGCGATCATAGGAAGACACTGGAAGAAATGGCCCAGAACAATTTCTATTATTTAGAAGTGTTTCACATTAGATAAAGCATCACCAGTGAACAATACACACAAATAACATTAGGCAATTAGACATGCATGGGACACAGCAGTGTTCAAATCTGTCTTTGTTGGCATCATAGACAGTGGGATCAAGTGCACCCTCAGCAAGTTTGCTGATGACACCAAGATCTATGGTGCAGTAGGCACAGTGGAAGGAAGGGATGCCATCCAGAGAGACGTTCACAGGCTCAAGATGTGGGCCTCTGCAAAACTCATGGGCAATCCCAAGCACAAGTACAAGCTGGTCATTGAGAATGGATTGAAAGCAACCCTAGGGAAAAGGATTTGGGATATTGGTTGACAAGAAGAGCAACATGACCCAGCAATGTGTTCTTGGAGCCCAGAAAGCCAGGCGTGTCCTGGGCTGCATCAAGAGTGACCGGTAGGTTGAGGGAGGTGATTCTTCCCTTCTACTCTGCTCTTGTGAGACCCAACCTGGAGTACTGCATTCATCTTGGGGCCCTCATCTTAAGAAGGACATGGACCCGAGGAAGAGCATCCAGAGGGCCACAAAGATGATCAGATGTCTGAAGCACTCTCCTATAAGGAGAGCTGAGAGAATTGGTGTTGTTCAGCCTGGAGAAGAAAAGGCTCTGGGGAGACCTTCTAGTGCCCTTCCAGTACCTAAAGGGGCCCTATAAGAAAGCTAGAGAAGGGCTTTTTATGAGGGCATGTAGTGATAGGACAAGGGGAAATGGCTTTCAACTGAAAGAGGGTAGATTTAGAATAGATGTAAGGAAGAAATTCTTCACTGTGTGGGTGCTGAGACACTGGAACAGGTTGCCCAGGGAAATTCTGGATGCCTCATCTCTGGAAGTGTTAAAGGTCAGGCTGGATGGGGCTTTGCACAACCTGGTCTAGTGGCAGCTGCCCCTGCCCATGGCGGGGGGGTTGGAACTAGATGGTCTTTCAACCCAAACCATTCTACAATTCTGTGGTGCTAAGAATACGGTCATTCAGCCAAGGGACAAAACCTATCCTATTTTCAATGGAGGAAATTCCCTCCAAGCCTCAAACACTTACTTGAGTTTTGGAAGATTGCTTTTTGTTTCCCCTGGTAGCAAAACATTAATAATATTGCCTATTGTAGTAGACTTCATCCCTACCGATTTTTTCATAATGTTGCTAGTAGTTCTGAGTTGAAATGCAGAATAATTGCATGTGTCAATGCAGTTTAAAAGCAACAGCCAAAGATAATACTTCTATTTCCAAATTGAAAACCATCTTACTTCAGAGAGAATTTTGTACATTTGTCTAGCTTTCAGATATTCCTCTGAGGTTCTTCTCTACTGTGAGATATTAAGTGACTTTCACAAATGGCTTTTGAGCATGAATGAATTTCATAATGCCAAAACAGCCAAAAAAATACCAAACTCAAATATTATTATTCATATTGATTTCAAGATCATAGGCAAGGTGTGGTTTATGTTCAGACTGTGTGGCAGAAACAAGTAGAGTGCACATGAAGTCTTTTACGTGTTAGAGCAACAGAGAATGCCTACCTCTGCGAAGGTATTTTTGTATCATGAATTTCCCAAATTCGAGGATGGGGTCAAGCTTAGAAAACTGTCCTACTGGATTTGGTAGGTCAAATATCTGTAATCTTAGCGGTCCCCAAAAGTATCTCAAGTTTTCACAGTGCCATGTGGCACAGCATGAAAGAGGTTATCAACATTATGTCAGAGTATTAATATCCAAAGGAAGACTTTGATCCTTAACAATGTATGAGCAAGCCAGTGAATACTTCATCAAATCTAAGCTTAAAATAATCTCCTGAATAATTTTCCATAGCAGGAGGGATTTGTAATAAATCCATACCTCTATTGTGACTACAGCTCTTGCCCTCTACTTCTAGATAGACACTTTATTTCTACTCTAAATCCAAGCTCTTCCCTGTAATGAAAGCCTTGAAAAATTCCCACAGCTTCACGCCAGAAAGACGCTTCTTTTTCCTTTCTGAGGATGATATAACAGAAGACATTCTAAGTGTTCTTTTGTCCTTGTGCTGGTAAGAGCTACAGCAGTAAAAGTCCTGGTTAATGTCCATCAGCTTTCTTTGGGTTTGGAATCCATCTCCACTACTGGTGTGTTAGCTATGAGTGATCAAGAATAGACAAGGACCAAGAGCAATTTTTCTGCACATTCCTGTTTTCTCAAAACCAAGCTGTGTTGGATGTAGCAGCTTGGAAAATACATCTGAAATCAACAGAGTTTTGCTATTTTTATTGCACTTCACAAAACAGCTCATTGGACTCCTTGGGAAATCTGAGTAAATCATAAAGCCAAGTTTCAGTGTGGTCAAATTAGAAGCATATGAATTGTTAAACCCTAATTTCCAAGAGGGAAACTACAATAAGCAAAATACAATGTAACAATCAGTACTTAGAAGAAAATGGGATTCAAGAGAAGCCATGGTGGACTATGGTGGTAGAATATGGGTGTTCTATTTGCATTTTTGCACACAATACAAAATGTAAAATTCATACCAGAATCACACTTTGAATGTCTTCTCTTACAATGTAATTTTTCCTTTCTTCATCTCTGTCTTCAAAGAATCATAGAATTGTCAGGGTTGGAAGGCACCTTAAAGATCATCTAGTTCCAAACCCCCTGCTAATGACAGGGACACTTCCCACTAGATCAGGTTGCTCAGAGCCCCATCCAGCCTGGTCTTAAAAATCTCCAAGGATGGGGCTTCCACCACCTC
>JANIJG010009972.1:84975-98929 GCA_024611175.1 Megaceryle torquata
CCCAGCCTATATTGGTGCTTGGGATCGCTCCAACCCAGATGGAGGACCTTGCATTTGGCCTTGTTGAACTTCATGAGATTGGTATGGGCCCACCTCTCCAGCCTGTCAAAGTCCCTCTGGATGGCATCCTTTCCCTCCAGTGTGTCAGCTGCCCCACACAGCTTGGTGTCATTGGCAAACTTGCTGAGGGTGCACTCAATGCCACTGTCCATGTCACTGATGAAGATGTTAAACAAGGCTGGTCCCAGTACTGATCCTTGAGGAACTCCATTTGTCACTGGTCTCCACTTGGATACCAACCCATTGACAACTATTTTTGGGAGTTCTACTCATCTCTACCTTTCAGAAAACTGTCATCACCTTCCTAGTTCTCTGCGACATCGGGCTCTTTCAAAATGTTGTTTGAGAATGTCAGTATTTCCTGAGACTGTGTACATGAGTAGGGCCACCTCCCTTTTTGGGCTCCTTGCCAAGATCATGTTCTTATTAGATTTGGGTTTTTCCTGACATTGAAAGAAGCCATTTACAGTGGAAGAACTGTGTCTACCTGTTGGCTTGGTTTTAGTTTCAGGTACTTACAGCCCTCAGAGGAGGTTTGAGGGGATTTTTGTTGTTATTATTTCTTCCCTGGTGGTTCTGGTCTCTTATAAAGCTGTGGGGAAAAATGAGAAAGGCAAACAAGTTTCCTCACAACCCAATCCTCACAACCTCACAAAGTTTCCTCACAACTCAAACAACACAGAGTGACTGTGTTAAAAAAAATATATACCTAGAATGTATGTTAAATTCCTTCAAGCTATAAAGGGTTTTCTCTGCCACTGGTTAGTGCTGCAGAACTTGGGTGACAGGACCACAGCTTCCTTCTGGAGATGGTGTTCACTCCTTAAATTACAGCATGCCAAAACAAGAAAAAAACTCTATTTCAAACTTTTCTATATTTTCTACTTTTAAAATATGGGCCACGGGGTAACATACTATATGTTGCAAGGTTACTTTTTTCCTTAGACTTGTCAGGGACTCATAAAAAGAGCACCAACACTACTTCACTATATGCAGCACAGCCTATGCAGAAGTCACAAGCAATATTCCTAAAGCTGAGAAAATCTCGCCAAGCTAAATCAGATATAGAGGGATTTGGAAGGTCATATTTTTTCTGACACTCCAATTGTAACTGGACATTCAGCAGTTAACATGTTTTAATTTATTTACATTTAAAAACATGTGGGCTCAAGATGGGGCCTGTTTCCTATTCAGAAAGCCAGGCTTGAGAGATTTCAAATTGTACTAGCATCACAGCTGCCCAGAGACAATTTGGCTGCATGAAAATAGTGTTGACAAAGCTTGTGTTGATCTCTTTCTATTTTGTTTGAGTTGGAAATACCTCTAATGCATCCAGAAAGCACTCCTATGCATCCAAACATCTTTAGCAGAGTTATTCATGTTGCCTGTCAAGTTAACTGCTTGGTTTCTGCTCTATCTACTGATGGTCAGTAGGAACAGAAAATAATGAAATTTGCTGTACTCCTCTCAAACATGAGGATCACAGCATCCTTCACTGTTCATACCGATCCTTCAGGTTCTAAGATATGATTGATACAATCATAGTCTCTACTATGATTATGTCTTGATTAGGTGTTTTAATTGCTTAAAGATCCTATGCAATGGCTAGGACTGCTGTTACCTGGGTGTAACAAGGCAAAGCCAGCAAGAGACCCTACTTCATGAAGAGCTCAGGGGTCTGCCCAGAGAGACTGTTTCCACTCACTATGCTACACAGCAATGCTGAAATTACACAGAGTGGGTGAGTGAAGAGATGATGTCTGGGCAAAGAGCACTTCGTACTTTGAGGAAGGAACATGGGGAAGTGAGTCTGCAAAGCACAGGAGCAACACAAGTCAAAAAACGGGCTATGTTTTCTTAGAAATACATGGATATTTACATGTAGTTGTGTGTGTCCCTTAATAATACTTGGACAAATTTCACTGAGTTCCCATGTATGGTATTCTCTATATGCAGCCAATTGGTGACAGATGTCAGGGACCCACCTTGTCTGGAGCAGGCAAAGTACCCAGGAGGCTACTTTAGCTGCTGTGCAGCCAAGTACCCTCTGAATGAACAAAGGGGTTTGGGATGACAAAAATTATATATTTGAAAGTAATGAAACTCTTTCTGAATGGAAATAATTATCTTAGGTGGTGTTGTGATTGTTTTGTTTGAGGCTGTTCTTAATTGTCTTTCACCTTGGCTTCAAGGAGCTCTTAGCTTCTGCAGTGGAAAGGAAGAGCGCCTTGCTTGAAGACACTTCCCACCCCACCCTGCAGCTAGGTGCTTTTCCACCTGGCATGATTTGTTTTATAAAAGTGCTAGCAGGGGTTAACACTTCATTAACAAATTCCACTTCTTTTTTTAATGAATTTTTCATTTGATTTTTTAAGATCTCTCGCTTTCTACTTAATTCCTCTGTCATTTTTTTCACAGTGCCTCAGCCAAGGAAGTATTTTCTTTAATGAATTAAATAGTGTCATATTTTTATCTTAGGGCTCCAGGTATACTGGCTATTTAATTCTGGTGTGTGTAAATATATTCCACCATCTTCTTAAGCCAGAATTCTTATCTAGGAAGAGCAGCATTTGTTAATAATCAGACAAATGGTAATTTATGAAAGTAGCTTAAGTGTTTCCTCTCTTCCATCTACCTGCTCAATAGCCATTTCTACATGCCCAGGTTGATTTGTAGCATTTTGGATTCTTTTATCTAAAATTAAATAAACAAATAGATAAATTGCACAGTCTAAAATTATTCTGGTTTTTTCCTTTCATCTATCTCAGCCTTTTGATAGATTTGGTTGAAGACAGTGCAGTGAAGAGATGGTTAACTGCAGTACGGGAAAGGCGGGGAAAAAAGAAGAGCCCTGCATCAGCTTTGCTTCCAGACAAAATGCAATATGGATCTACTTCTTGTGTTTAATTTTCTTTACACTGAAGGATGAAATGGTGAATGTCCCTTTTAGTTATGGTTGGGAAGAGAAAAACACATTTCACAGCAGTAGAACCATGGGGAATTGCAGCAAGAGAAGGGTTGATACCATCCATTAAAGAGATGATGGTCTGGCAGATTATGAGCATGGAGAAAAAATGCAGAGTAAATTGAGACCTCTACTTCTGTTGTGGTGTTTTGTTTGGTGTTTTACACTTTAATTGTCAAGCTCAGCTTCTGATGATTTTTTATACCATTGTCATAGGGGTTGTATAGAGAAGGGGGGTTTCACAGGCTCTCAGCATTGAAAAGCCATATGGTAAAGAGGTAGGAAACACCTGTTACATGATCATCTGGAAGTTATGGTTAGAAATATAGAAGTAAGGACTTGGAAGCACACTTTTCTTCCTGAAAATAGAATGTGAGCTTCCTGATATTTCTCAAAGCCTCTTTTTAATTTTTTTTTTATCCAGTTGAAGACCCCAACAAACCACTCATTCTTCATTTTCCACTTACATGACCTCTGGACACTGTCTAGTTTGATTTCTAAAATAGAAGACCTCAGTCTCAGAATTTCATTACAACATGGAAGCTTCAGCAGTTTTCTAATTACAAATCTTTTGTTTATGCCTTCAAATCTACAATTGAATTAAAAAAATAGGACTCAAGAAATAAATCTATTGATTTTGATAACACTGATTCACAGGACTTTTACACCACTGCAGATGATGATTGAAACAGTCAGGATCTATCAGGACTGAAAGGCTGAGACTCAGTCTGATAGATTGACTCTCTTAAATATCCACTTCATTAATTGACTATCTGGAGTTTGCTACTGTCTCCATTTTCAGGAATTTCCATGTTAAATTCCAAGCAGATCCAAACCCCACCCTGGGGTTAACCAAAACATGTCTCCCTATAACAACCATATTATAAACTCACTGAAGATTCAAACCAGACCAATAAGAACAAAATTAATTCAACCTTCAAGCACTGAAACCAAGGAAATTGATGGAAGGGTTCTAACAATTATTATTATTCCCATGTTGCCTACTCTTCCTTCTTCCAGGTGTTGCTGCCCCCACAGCTGATACAGCAATATACATTCTTTCTGGTCAGCATTAAATCAAACCACTATTCATTTCGGGTCTCAGGCTAAGCTGCAAGCATTTTTGCTGTCTCTGAATTAGGGTCAGTACCCTTCAGGGGATAAAATTCTATGAATTTTCTGTCAAATGAGGTTCAAGGAAACTAAAGCTATGTATAACTGTATTTGTCCTTGAGTCATTTTGACAGATGTATCAATAAACTAGAACAAATAAGTCATTTTAGAAGCAGAAGTCACTATACTTCGCTTGGCATATGGTAAGAGAAAATAATATTCTAGCAACATGTTTTCAATCAACTTACAAACTGCAAAATTCTTAATCCAATGCCAGAAGGCTAAATTATTATTTTGGTTATATCCTCCAAATCTCTGTGATTACAATGGGAAAAAATCTCATCATTTCATGAAAATAAACAATAGCAACTACTTCTATTCAGAAATCTTATAAAGAAAGCTCATAAACAGTATTTTATCACTGGTCACAAACCAAACAATATCTGCAACAAAAACGTGCTTACCATGAAATTAAACAACAAATGAAAATTCTTGCATGATTGTCTTGTGTAAATAAGGAAAAATATATTTGTGTAGGTCTTATAAATGAAGGAACAGAATATGGGGTTTTTTTCACAAAGTTATTAGTGACTCTGGATAACTGCAATTAGAATTCCCAGACTTGGATTTACCTTAAAGGCGTTGTGGTTTTCATAGGTCCAGAATCTGAGTTGAGTATACCTGCTCTGAAGGGTCTCAAGGAAGCAATAATTAACATAACGTAACATGTCATTATACTATATATTAATATAGTATTATATATTATAACAACATTATATGTAAGACAAAATATTGTTGAACAAACATTTTGCAATTGGAGTGCAAACGTCCACCATCAAATTCCAGCAATAATTTCACTTTGGAGAAATATACCCAGATAACTAGAGTAAGGTAAAGAAGAGAACTGCAGAGTAATTCACCAACCACACTACCAAGGGAGAGAAACTGCAGCTGCAATTAGAGTGAGAATTGTGATTTCTGCCAGAAGCCCATGGGCTCTTAAACTGGGCAAAATGGGACAGAGCCACAGTCTCCCAAGCCCTGTTGTCCAAGCAGCCTGCTCAACAAGCTGGCAACATTTGTAACAGCTCTCTTTCCTTTCCTGCACACAAGGCAAAGGTATCCATATCTGTTCCCAGCTCCTGAATCCAGTTCCCATCTGCTGCTGAGTTCAGTCCAGGACTTCCTCAGTACCTGCTTCAGTGCATCAGTGGAGACTGTGATGTAATTGCCATCAGGGCAGTTGGGTTTGATAGTGGTTTTGTATGTATTTGTATATATTCCATTTTATTATTATTATTTTGATTAAAACTGGTTTAGTTTCATCTTCTAATTGATAAGTCTCTCTCCATTATTCCCTTCCCCTCCAGCCCTTGTCTCTAGCCACCCACAGTCTACAGAGATTTGGTGGCTGCTGCTGAGATGGGCAGGGAGGCAGAGCCTGGCACCATCTCCCTTGGTCCTGATACCTTCTTCTTCAGAGCTGATGCTGACAGGAGCAGAGGAAATCATTTGTGTTTTACCCTGTGGATTACAAAGCTGTCTGGAGCAAGGAGGTTCCCACTGCGGAGTTGGTGAGAGGTAGAAGCCTGTTGTGCCACCTGAGTAAAAGTGCTTAAATCTAAGGTTTCATGAAGTCATTAATAAGATGAGGAGGTTCTCTGAATTAACATAACAATACTTAATGCTTAAATTTTGTCCAGCTTTGCAGCTTTACTTAAGACTAGAAACACATACCATCTGCCACCTGACAGCAGATAAGAGACATCTGTGAGGTGTAATGTCCCCACAGGATCCCAGTAGTTTCACTTGAAATCTCCAGAGACCTCTTGGATACACCACACCAAATATCTTCTCCTAAACCTGACAGGCTTTTAGAACCAGCAATGCAGAGGGTGTCTGATGCAGCAGTGCAAATAGAAAACCAGACGGATGATATGATCAAATTGTCATTGCTGGCTTCTGTTTCAGATATGGCAAGAACACCCACATGTGGATGCTGACACAGAATATGCACTGTCCTGTTTTCAGCAGAATAGTTTTAAATCTGCTTTTATCTGATTGTCTTTTTACTAAAGGGAAGCAACAGCACTGCACCAGAAAAGATGTTCTGAGGTTATTTAATGTTACTTCAAGAACTCAGTTATTATTAAGAAAATCTTGACATTTTTTCCCCTGCCTTTAAAACAAATGAACAAGTAATGTTCTATATACCAATATTCATTCTATATACCAATAAACAATGTCCTTGAGACTATAAATGCAGATGTCTAGGCAAAGAGAGATAGACACCTTTGAAAGTTTCGTTTGGCCAGAGACTGAGGGGGTTTAAGAGTGATGCAAACTCAGGTGCATCTATAAAGTAGAACACCCTTGCAACACCCTTGCCTTCAAAAATCCACTAGGTTCAGCACCAAATATTAGTGTTAGTATTAGAAAAAATAATGATAATGAGAGGTCTCTAAGTGGTTCATTGAAGGTCTTTTGTCATTTCATTATCAGAGTGAAGACTGTAACTAAAATACCAGATACCACAAGGCCTACACAGGCAGTGTGATTCCTGGTCTGTCTGCTTCTGCTGCACCACCTCCTGATGTTTTCTTCTGACCTGTAATCTGCTTGCATATAATAAGACCATTTTCACCCTCGGTTGTAGTCAGTACCACAGACATGCCTATAAGCAAAGGGGTGCAGGAGCTGGGCCACCAGAGTTGGGTGGGATGAAGAGACTAAGTGGGGAGGACCCCAGTGAAGAGATAAAATTGCTTTTTACTTGAGCGTCATATTCAATTGCCCATTTCATTCCTATTATTTTGTAGCTTACACCAGAAGATAACATGTCTTCTGGTGCCTGTGTGAAGAAGAACACCACACTGGGACAAACACCCTTAAAAACTATTCCATAACCACAGGGTAAACTAAAACAAGAGACTTTAAGGACAACTTATGGTTCTCTGTGAAGCATTGAAAATTTGATATGCTTCACGTAAGTTACCAAGAATGGGGAAAGTTTACTGTCTTCAAATTATTTATAGATAAACGATGACAAAGTGTAGGAAAAATGTTTTGGGTTTTTGACTCCACATCAGCCAAGTGGACAGACCCTTAGAACTGAAACACTCTGCAAGTGCAGAACTATGTTGCTTTTGGATATAATATATCCTTGGGCAACAATCAGCTCTCCATTTTTGCACTGCCTTCAAAGAACATACTGACAGGCAGAATGCAGCAATTTTAATTAAGGGGGCAAGGAGAAAAAGGTGTTGATTTTTTCCCTGAGAATTTTTCTCAAATGGCTGTTATTTAATCAGTAAATAATATTATTTCAGACAGTGGCACACAGGCCTGGTATGTTTGCCAGCTCTGATCAAGATTGATGTATCTAGCAACAAACAGCACAAATAGACACCTTCCAGCTTCTCAAGCTAGTAAACCTTTGGAAGGCTGTTCCCCTGGTGTAGCACAGCTGTAAGGAAAAATGACAGAGCTACAGTCTTTAAGCTAAATAACACATTTTATTTACCTAAAGAAAGTGAAGCTGATGAAAAATACTTTAAAAACCTGAATTCCTCCTTTGAACATCTACCCCATTCAGTTCTTCATTCAGTATGCCTGAGGTCACAGGTATGAAAACAGATCTGGCTGTTGAAAGAAGGTGCTCATTTAAAAGGAATTAAAATAAAATAGATACAGATAAACAATGTAGTAGCCATTAAACACTCTATTTTTTTCCCTGTTTAATGTTCAGCTAAGCACTTTCCCAAGTGTTTCAATGAAGTGAGGCTTAATTATTATTTCTGAAATTCCAGTGGCTCTATTATAAAATGTACTCATTTTCCCTGCCTAGAGGCAAATGAAAGAAACTGATATTGTTCATGTCCTGAAGTCCTTACTCAGTACAAGGAGGGACCAAGTTCTCCCTGACTTCAGCAGTGATATTAAGTTGAGGAGACTCCTAGCAGGACAATTATGATTTGACTTGTTGCAGGCTTGTGTGGCCTTTGGGCTTGGGCTGCAGCCCTGATGGTTAATGTAAAATGTTCTCTAAAGTCAACAGAAAAATAAAAGATGTAATAAACAGCCAGAGGAAAGACCTCTGTAATTGTCCAAAGGCTCCTCTGGGAAATCTTGAGGGACCTTGCTAAAAATATTGAGCTTTTTTATAGTGATCTTAATCCTGTGATTTTTTCTTTTCTTTATCATACTATTGTCATTAAGCTATTTGGTGAAATGAGAGAAAATTTTACCTCACCTATCTGATATCTGCAAAGTAGAAACACTATATACCAATAAGAAAAAATAAATCATGCAATTATCTTCCAGAACTGCTTGCTCTAGCAAATATTTTTCTTAAAGAAAAAGGTTGAAAGGTTGAAAATGTAAAAAAGCATTATTTACTAATTTCATTTTCTCACTATAGTTTGAAAATCTTAGAAGGAATAATTGATTTTAAAATGTAGGGCCAAAGAAATGTCAGGTAATTCTAATTTGTTAGAAGAAATCTTTCACAGTTCCTCTTATCTCAGGGCCAACCAATGCATCAAATTTTCCATTAGATCTGCCTTGCTCTCATCAGTACCATTGCTTAAACTAGGAGTGTCCTACAGATACTAATTATTTCAACTTTTTCTTCCCAAAGGCCACCATTCCAACAGGTGACCCACTCTAGGTTGGGTTTGCAAGCTCATGCTGCTGCATTAAAAAAGAAAAGCAACATCTGGGGCTTATAATTTGTCTCACTTGGTCAGTAGCCCATGGCTCCCAGGCAAACATGATGCTTGTTTTTTTGTAGCTGAATTTACCACAGTCATCAGAGCATCACAAACAGCGTATAGACAGCAGCAAGTCATTGCCTAATTTTGTCCTTGTCATTTTGTGGTGTATACAGTCTGATGGCCACCAGCTCTTTAAAATTCATTTTCCTAAGCATGGTTTCACAGTCGTTGAAGAAAGCCTACAAATTCACCATCATTAATAATTTTTTCCTAATATTTGCCCCTCAGAAAGCAAATGAAGTGTGGCACCGCAGAGCAGGCAGTGCCTAGTCTGATAGATTTCTTTATAAATATTTACATCTCAAACACAACAGTGAAACATGAAAAAACCCCAAACAATGCAACATTCAAATCTATGGTCCTTTACATAGAACAATAATCCATCAGTCCCTACTAGAGTAGTCCCCACTCTCCACTCAGAGAATATTCCCAACTTACATCATCCTTCTAGATAACACAAGATGCATATGTGAGATTTACCTTCACCTCACTAGCTCCCTGTTAACTTTATTTTATACCTAGTATAAGTTAACCTAAATTTCATTCACACCAAATGAAGAGAGTGAGTGAAGAGGTATTTCTAAAGGTTACTCATGACCCCTGACTACATATGTCTAAAGTTAGAGGACATCAGCTTTGCTCTTTAGTTTAACTTTTTTTTCCCTAAAATTATGGGGAGATCAGCATTCATTCCCTCATTCCCTTTAGAAAGTACCAGCCTCAGTTTATATCCAGTGGTTTAAGAAGAATGTCTACTCAATCTCATTGTAGTCCACAGATTTTAGTTTGTCAAATAACTTCTATTTTAATAAAGCAAGTTTTTCTCACTATGCTTACTCCTTACTCCTCTTTCCATGGACACAGTAAGGCAGATCCTTTCCTCATTCTGTGTCTCCTCCAGACATGTCTTATCACAAAAAGTTACAGTCCCTCACTTTCTCTCAGTCCTTCATCAGCTTCCAGGTTACCATCATTTCATCTGCTCTGGATGTCTTTTCAAGTTTCTTGCCTTTTCTGTGCTTATTCTGCCACTTCTGTACACACACTGATAGACACAGAGTAAAATAAACCAAAATATAAATTACTTCTATGTTCAGTGTCAGGCTCCTAGAGGAAAGTGTTCCATCAGTTGCCTGAGCCCCTGCTTAAAAATACATGAAGCTAAGCTTCCCATTTTTACAGCTATTGCTGAACAAGGAGGCATTTAATGGCCCCATCACTTGTCCTGGAGTCATTTGTCACATCCAGCAGCTTCAGTGAAGTGGTCTAAATTATTATCCTACAGTAAACCAGTAATTTTTTTAAAAAAGTTTCTGAACAAAATGAAAGATATAGAGGGATTCAAAAAATGATAATGAGCATGTGGTACTTTTTAACTGGGCATATAGAGATAGGATACTATGTTCAGTATCATACACATTTTATTCAGCTAAAACTCAAAACATTCTGAAACTGCATTTTAATGACTGGCACATGAAAAGAACAGTCATCAAAGATGACAAATTTTCAGATACCGATAGATTAAAAACCTAATTGCTAAAGCAACTTCATAGTGAGATCTCTATTTTGTGTAAAGCTTCCTGTTTGATTAAAGCCCAAAACTGAGGTCTAGACAAAGAAAGCAAGTTCATTGCACAAGTCATATCTAGGGCTAAGTCCGATTCTCTGGTATAGCCTGGCTGGCTGCTGCCCCTGCAGAAAGTTATGGAGTTATGGATTTTCTGTCAATTCCATGTCCCACAGCAATCCCAATCAGATATCTCAGACATTCTGGGCCTCTGAGGTAATACTGATTCCTCTGATGAGACATCTGCTTCGTGCCTGTTCAGTGTCATTCTTTTTTTTTTTTTTTTTTTTTTTTTTTTTTTCCCTATGTGCAATTTCCATCTTATGATACAGGTTGATCTTAGCCTTCTACTGCACTGCTTGACACAAAACATTTCTATTTTGTCCCTATAACTGCACCTATGGTAAAAGGACCATAGGGCACAATTCTGCTCATGGTGCAGAGGTGGGCTTGTAGTGGTGCATCCTTACCAAATTGTTAGTACAAGGCACTTCATTGTGAGTTCTATAGTCAGAAATAGTGACTAGGCAGTATCAAGACAACTGTATACAAAGGGTGAACTTAGTCAACATTGCTCCCAGTGTTCCTCTGAACCTGCCTTCCCCAAGAAAAATCTGGAGAATGCTAGTTATCCCATCAAAACACATCTCATTTGTGCATTATACAGTCATCTTTCCATATATATTCCCAAGTAATGCTTGTCCTCTTCTCTGTGCTGTCCACTTGCTACTGAATCAAGCCAAACAGATAAGCTCTTCCTTTTATTTATTTTTTTTCTCCTCAGCTTCCTTTATAGATGCTTTTACTTTAACTGTTGTTCCATTGTTGTATAAGAGATGTTGTAACTGTTTCTGTGTTATGCTGCTGTGTAGGTGTCACAAGAAGTTGTTGTCCTCAGCACTGTACAAAGACAAGTAGAGACAGTTGGGGTGTTCAGGAAACCTGGGAGATTGTGCTGGTTCATCATGACAGATGCTAGTCTTGGCACATAAGGAATTTCATAGTTCCTTATATTATAAAAATGTCAAAGCAAAGGAAAGAATTTTAAGGAGTGATTTGCAGAAGAGCAGCAGGGTCAGTAGGAGGGTGTTATTGGTAAGTCATTTTTCCCCAGGCTTGAGGCACAGAATAGAGAAAAGCACAAAGAAGATAATTTGGAAATCAGTCAATATGGGAAGGACAGCTGGCATTGTTGGCAGTGTATAGGCCATGATGAACTCCTTGGGTTCAAAGTAAAGACAGGCAATTCAGATTTGACGTTATAGAGGACTGAGGAGCAGCAAAAGACAGAGAGAGGGAAGTTGCCAGCTCACTGAAGACTCCCCAGCGCATGGCATTTATTAACTTTTGGTACTAGAGGTATTGTGCAGGAAACCATGTGGATCTCACTTTGCACATATCCTGTCTGGACTATGATGGCTGAAGTCTGCAGCAAGGACACAGCTTACAGAACAGACAAGGCAGACTGTTTCTTGGAGAAGTCTGTTGAAAGGCTAAACAGCTTTTACAAAAAACCCACTGCTGATGTGTCTTGATACAGATTAGCACAGTTACAAACTGCATTGGCAGCCCAGTTGTAGGCTGCATGTTTTGGTAAGTATTCTCCTGGACATACCTACATGCACTAATTTTCAAATGAGGTTGATGCTCACTGCTGAAATATTTTACTGTCAGAGAAACAGCAGTAATCTATAGAAACACAGTGTGAAATGAGAATGAGTCCTGCATTGTGGTGGGTAAGGTTACACCAATAAAACATACAAATTAATTTAAACTAGACATTATTCCATATTTGAGCTAGCATCGATTCACTTGCAACTCAGACTGCCCCTTACCATTCTTACTTTTCAACACACAGTCCTGTAAGTTCACAGAACAGCTTAAACTATCAAAATCACAAATATTAGACCTTCTTCTGAAGGCACAAGTCTGTCATGAAATTTTCATTTGATTGGCAAGGTAACAAAGAAGAGAGCTCCATACTTTCATTAAGCCGGTACTTCTAATCCGCTGGTGGACTCCTTGGTGAATATCAGAAAAGATAGCCTTGTAAAAATGCTTTGATATTGGCTGGAGAGAGAAAGAAGCAGAAGAGGTTGTTTGGCCTTCTCTTAGAAGAAGAGTTTTAGTAGGTAATAGACTCTGTAAGCAACCATGCAAACCATACTGAAACCAGTTAGGAAAATACCGTAAAATACCACCATTATAGAAAAAGCTAGTAGCTGCTTTTCAGGAATATAAGAGATAAGTTTTGTGGACTAAATGTGAGTGTTTGAAGTATGTTCACAAGATAGAACCAGATACAACCTAATACAACCAGAAATTCCATTTTAGAGTGAAGGGCATCACAATGATATTTTAACATAAGACTTTCTTCACAACATAGACCATAGAATTACATTAGTTTTTTACTGCATCAGGACAAAAAACTCTGAGACAAAGCTATAAACATATTGTTGGAAAGGCAACCAATCTTGCTGTAGAGACTTCCAGTGAAAAATTGTGGCACATCCATTAATGTTCTGACAGCTCATACTCTCAAAGGTCTTGTACTTCTTTGTCAACAAGTAGGCATACAAGTTCTACTAAGGGGAGGCATAAATTTTAACAAGCACTATTTTAAAGGGAAATTGGAAGAGCTAAAAATAGCTTTTGCAAGTAGAACAACAGTAAGCATGCACATGAAAGAAATTAGGGAAATGTGCTGGATGCAGAATGATGGAAGAATCTGTTGGCCTGTGGGGTAATGAAGGGTTTCAGGGAATACTTTTGAGAAGGTAGGTGACTTTCTATCAGAAAAGTGTTCCAACAATGTCTATTCCTCCTCTTCTGCATATTCCTCAGAGAGACTAGTACATCACCAAGAGCTCTGAAGGAGCCAAAGTACTCAGGAGCCACTTAAAATGCCCACATTATCCGCTAAATGTATCATCAGTTTTAAAGGAAGGCACATGGTGCTTACAAAGGGATTCAAAGCATGAATAACACCAGCAGATAAAGGAGAAGCCTCTACAAGGGCATACAGGAAAGTAACATAGGGTACTAGGCAGTGGTTGGCACAATCCCGCCTGAGTGACCTCTCTCTGTGGACACTTCAACCCTTTCACTATATGGTGTTGCCCATTTGGGATCTGTTCAGAAGTTAGACCTGACCCGAGCAGGCCATCTGTCCTGAAGGTGAGCCTGTTTCTTTTGCAAGAAACACCCTAAAGGCCAGAACTTTCTCAGTAGAACTGAGAGAATAAGTTTTACTTCCCCTTCTGAGAAAGACAGGTGGGCAAGTGGATCACTAAAAGGATGTCCAATGAAGATATTTAAGATGTTGAGCAATAGAAAAAGTTAATCAGGACTTCCATTCTTGCCTGAAGATGCAAGAACATTGAAAGGCAGCATCTTCAAACCCTTTTTAAAATAATACATTTTCACATTTATTTAATCAAAACTTTGGGACTACTTGTCAAACCGAGGCTAAAA
>JANIJG010009973.1:0-16671 GCA_024611175.1 Megaceryle torquata
GGTGATTGAAGTCACCCATGACTACCAGGGAGAGTGTTCTAGAGGCCACTTCCAGTTGACTGTAGAAGGCCTCATCAGCATCTTCTTCTTGGTTTGGTGGTCTGTAGTAGACACCCAGGACAGTTTCACTCCCTTTTCCATGTCCCTTAATTTTTACCCACAAACTTTTGACCTGTTCTACCTCCTCTCCTGGATAGAACCTAATACATTTCAGTCACTCTCGCACATAGAGAGCAACACCACTGCCTTGCTTTGCTGGTCTATCTCTTCTGAATAGTACATAGCCATTCATAACATTCCAGTCATGGGAGCTGTCCCACCATGTCTCAGTAATTGCAGTTATATCATAGTTATGCATCCTAACATATATCTCTAACTCCTCCTGCTTATTACCCATGCTCCATGGATTGGCATATAAGCATTTCAGAGAGGGAGTAAAGGTTTTAGTTTTCAATCTTTTCATCCAACCATTTTTGGCCACCTCTGTGGCCACCAATCTACCAGAGAGCCCTGTGTGTCCGTAGTCACACCACTATCCACCTCAAGTGGGATGGCAGACTGAACGCTGTCCCCAGGCTCATTTATAGTGAGTCTGGTTTTATCCCTGTCCCCCTTCAAGCCTAGTTTAAAGCCCTTTTGAAGAGCCCTGCCAAATCCTGTGCAAGAATCCTTTTCCCCCTTCAAGATAGGTTCACTTCATCTGCTGTCAGCAGACCAGGTGCCATATAAACTTCTCCTTGATCAAAAAACCCAAAAGTCCAATGATGGCACCAGTCTCTCAGCCCTGTATTAATTATATTTCTTTTCCTCCCTCTTTCTGTATTCCACCCTACTACTTGAGGGATTGAGGAGAACAGCACCTGTGTACCCGAACCTTCAACGAGTCACCCCAGTGCCTTAAAGTCCTTCTTGATTGCCTTTGGACTTCTCTCAGAAGCCTCATCATTACCAATCTGGAAAACTATCAAAGGAAAATAATCAGAGGGGTGCAGCAGATCAGGCAGCCTCCTTTTAACATCTCTAACCCAGGCCCTGGGGAGGCAGCAGACTTGCCTGTTGGATGGGTCCGGTCTACAGATAGGCCCATCTGTTTCCCTCAGAAGAGAGTCACCTACTACAAGAACTCTCCTTTTCTTCCTCATTGAGAAAGTCCTAAATCATAAGGCTGAGGGACAAGCTATGAGTGAATCACCAGTTGGATCCTCATCAGAAGGACTGTCAAATTTCTGCCATTCTCCTGCAAAATACCTCCCTATGGGTGGCATTTGCTCATCAGAAAGTTGTAGGATGTCCTGCTCAGAGCAAGGTCTAAGCCCTTGAACATGTTAGCTTTTTTAATCCCCCACTCCAGTAGAAACTACAGACATTTAGAGTTTGACAGTTTAGCTGGAGTCCAGCCATGTATTTTTATATTGCTCAGATGTATTTTTGTATTGTTCAGTGAAAAGAAAGCTTCTTTGAGTTTTCTGTATATTTTGTGGGGTTTTTTCCCTCAGAAAAGACAGTATCTGTTAAAAAAAATGCAGCTGAAAATCCAATTTTTTCTTTTCTTGATGGAATTTTGACAATCTTTATCATGAAGCAATAAAAGCATCTCTCCAGGGAATACAGGCAGTGGGGGTAGCACCACTAATGAAAATCAGCAGGCATTTCCAGCAACCTTTAGTTAAAGATCTGTCCTGGATGGAGGAAGAAAGAAAGTCTCATCACAGAAATGGGGAGGTAAAAGTCTGCTTGATCATTTGGCAGGTCA
This sequence comes from Megaceryle torquata, assembly GCA_024611175.1. Taxonomy (NCBI): domain Eukaryota; kingdom Metazoa; phylum Chordata; class Aves; order Coraciiformes; family Cerylidae; genus Megaceryle; species Megaceryle torquata. The sequence goes on from JANIJG010009973.1 coordinate 1,754, forward strand.
GCTCTGTGAAACAGTCAGGAGATAGAGTGTCAAAGCCTGTCACTCCAGCATGGGACAAAGAAATGCTGTTTTCTGCAAGGACATGGTTCGAGATAGACCTCACCCTTCCAGTGTGAGCCACAGACCTCTTCTAGGACCAGAAACATTTTCTCAAGGGCTAAGAGAGTCATCATAGAATCATAGAATGGTAGGAGTTGGAAGGGACTTCTGGAGATCATTGAGTCCAAGCGCTCTGTCAGTGCAGGAACATCTAGGGCAGGTGACACAGGAACAGATCCAGGAAGGTCTTGAAAGTGTCTGGAGAAGGAGACTCCACAACCTCTCTGGGCAGCCTGTTCTAGCGCTCTGTCACTCTTGAAGTGAAGAAGTTTTTCCTCATGTTGAGGTGGAACTTCCTGTGTTTCACCTTGCTACCATGACCTCTCATCCTATCACAGGGCACAGTTAAAAAGAGACTGGACCTTTCTACTTGACACCCATCCTTCAGATATTTGTAAACACTCCTAAGATCACCTTTCAAGTCTTCTGTTTTCCAGGCTGAACAACCCCCAGGGCTCTCAGGCTTTCCTTATAAGATATATGTTCCAGTCCCTTCATCATTTTTGGAGCTCTCCACTGGACTGTCTTTAGTATATCCCTGTTCCTCTTGAACTGGGAAGCCCAGAACTGGACACAATACTCCAGAGGTGGTCTCACTAGTACAGAGTAGAGGGGAAGGAGAACCTCCCTCAACCTGCTGACCACAGTCTTCTTTATGCACCCCAGGAGTCTGACGTGCAGGATGTGGTGTAGCACATGGCACTGCTGCATCTCCTCCTGTCATGGCTGCAGCCATCCTCTGCAGAAAGACAGGTCTAACCAGGCCCCTTGAGGAAGGATCATGCAGTCCTACCCCAAGCTCCTGAGTCTGAAATCCAGGGGATGTGTAAGCAGTTCCCTACCAGATATCCAGAAAGATATTTTTTCTGTTTCCTGTACATTTAACAGACACCTAAGATGTTGTTAATTGCTGGTCATTTTACCCAAAAACAGCTCCAGACCCAGCTGTCTTCATCACATGCCTTGCATAGGAATTAGGCAGTTTGCACATCTCCAGAACTGTAGTTAACTCATCACTGAGGAGGCTGCACTTCAAATCAAGGGTTCAGTTTTGAGCTACCCACTCCAAGAAGGACATCAAGGGGCTGAAGCATGTCCAGAGAAGGGCAACGAAGCTGGGGAAAGGTCTAGAGCACAAGCCTGGTGAGGAGTGGCTGAGGGACCTGGGGCTGTTCAACCTGGAAACAAGGAAGCTCAGGGGAGACCTTCTCGCCTTCAGCAACTGCCTGAAAGGAGGTTGGAGCCAGGTGGGGTTGGTCTTTTCTCCCAAGGAACAAGCGATAGGACAAGAGGAAAAGGGCTCAAGATGCACCAGAGGAGGTTTAGGTTGGACATTAGGAAAAATGTGTTCCCCACTGGGGTTATCAAGGCCTGTCCCAGTCTGCCAAGACAGTGGTGGAGTCCCCATCCCTGGAGGGGTTTCAAAGCTGTGGAGATGTGGTGATGAGGGACATGGTTTAGCTGTGATCTGGCAGTGATGGGTTAATGGTTGGGTTTGATGATCTTGAAGATCTCTTTTTGCTTGGAGCAAAATAATTTTGTGATTCTGTTATTCTGTAATTCTGTGATTTCACTAGTCTCCCTTCAGAGACAGCTCTACAAAGCTTTGGGGTGTGCATCTGTCTAGGCACATCCCAAGCATGTCCCTTACAGCCCCATGGCAGGTCCACACCATCCCTCCATGTGCAGCCCTGTGCTCCCCAGCTCTTCATGATGTGCCAAACCTGGAGCCTATATTCAGGGTCCTGTAAAATCCAGCTCAGCACAGTGTTGTTGTGTCCACTTTATTTCCCATCTTCCTCCTACTCTATCCCACTGGCTCAGTATGGTCCCAAGGCTGATGTCACCTCCCAAGCTGTGATTTGAAACCATGGTCTCCTCCTGACTTTTGCAGGCAACTCATTCTGTAGCTACCCCTTAATCTCCCTTTCCTCATTCCCCAGACTACAGCAAAGGAGTTGGTGTCTGAACCACCCCTGCTTCCCACTGCACTTGCTTCCCTGCTTATCTGTTTTGGTTAATAAAAAAACATCTGATCTCCTTCTGACCAAGATACTGGAAGAGGTTTCCCAAAGAAGTTATGGATGCTCCATCCCTGGAAGTGTTCAATGCCAGGCTGAATGGGGCTCTAAGCAACCTGCGGTGGGAGGTGTTCCTGCCTATGCCAGAGGGACTGGAACTAAATGATCTTTGAGGTCTCTTCCAACCTATACCATTCTGTGATTCTATGATTCCTTCCCATCAGAGCTAGATTACTCTGTTTTATTATTCCCTATCTTAGACATCTGTGCAGCTGAGGAAAAGTGATACAATTTCAGTGAACATCAGAGAAATGAGACTTCTGCCCTCTTCATCTGTCTGGTAGAAGACAGCTTCACCTATCACAGGCTTGCAAGGCAGGCAGCAGCTGGACCTCAGCAACTCACAAATGTCCCTGTAAAGACAAGCCTTAAGTATACTGGAAAATCCTCACCTCATTTCTGTCTACACTGGAGATGAGTTCACCTTTCTCCTGAGCTGATTTCTATACATGCACCTCTCCCTTCTAGGGAGGAGGTAACAAGGTAAAAAGGGCACAGTCCTTTGCTGCATAAAGTGGGACAGAGCAGGACTGTAACACACACGTCCCCAAGTGCCACATGGCCAGCCTCTTGAAAGGTGGGCAGCAGAATAGATGTTACTGGTGGCTACAGATACACTTTGCATTGTAGGTGTGGCAGGAATATTGTGCTGCATGACTGTAGTGGGAAGGAGTGGAAAGGGAATATTCTGGACACTACCAGAAATGTGCCTGTTTGCTTTCAGGCAGAAAGAGTCCAGCTCCAAAGCATCAGCTCCTTGGAGAACACCCAAGTCAATGCTCTTTTCTCACAGATAAAAGGAAAGAAAAATGTTTCAGCTTTTTGTGAAATTTCCAGCCCCTGCTCCAAAGCACAGAAGGGATGGAATTATTCAAAGAATAAGTGTCTGGTGTTTCTTGTTTTAACAAAATGAGGTCTTTTCAGCTTAGTCTCAGAAATAGCTAAATTGTGTGGATAAAGCATGGCAGAATGGTTCAGCACGTGCGAGAAGCCTGACTTGGGAAATTTCATCCCAAATGGTTCAAGTCTGGCAGAGGAGCAAGGACCTGAATGTAGGGCCGTGTAATGGGAAGCACTGGCAGCCCTTAGATTTCCATTCTACTAGTCTCTCTTGTAATATTGCCATGCTTCCAGTTCAGTGCATGCTGGAGTGCTTTGCTGGGTGGGGGCCAGCTCTGAGTGATGCTTTTGCACTGCATGGAGAGGAAATTTAAGCTCCCCGTGGGATTTGCCAGTCTCTGAACCCTGGAAAAGCTTTAGTATTAGCATGGTTCTGTTGCCTTGTGATAATCCCATATTGTGGAGGGCAGAAAGGCACAAGAGAAACAGCCTGAGCTCACCAGTGAACAGGGCTGACTGGTGGCACTCAGGGCTGGATGCAGCTCTGTGTTTTAGCACTCACAAGTGGCTCACCCTGAGCACTATCTTGGACGGCTGCCCTGGGCCAGCCCATGGCCTTCTGCTTCTTCTGTCTTCCACAAGGACCTCCACAGTTGGTGGTGCTAGGCAAGTCTTGTCACCAGCCTGTTTCACCTCCTGTGTGAAGGGGTTGGCATGGTCTTATCCTGGGCAGATAACTTGTAGTAGAGAATCTCATCTGGCCAAGCCAGCAAGCTTAGAAGGAAAGAGGCTGCATCCTCACAAGGACATTAGAGGGTGAATTTACTCATGAATAGGCTCTACAAATGTGATCTTGTGGAAATCTCATGCTAAATTCAGTTGAGAAGGTACAGGGTCAAGAGGATAAGGAAATCACAAGGAGAGGAAGAAGAAAGTGGTGGGAGGGATAAACTTCATGAAGGCACTGTGGACCTCTCCAGAGACTGTGTCCAAGCCTCACCTGTGAGGAAGGCTCCTGTGTTTCTGCACCTTGGGTATTATACTGCAGTTGTGTGCATTCATCAAATGCATTTCCAGACAGACATTTCTGGGGACAATGCTCCTCCAGAATAAGGCAGGGCCTTGCTGAGGGCTTGGTGGGAGTAGCAGATGAACACTCCCTGCTGGTATTCTCCCTCCTCACCATTAACAACCTCATTTCTCTTGCAGCAAGGCAGCATGTCCTATCACATCCAGTGGAGCACTGAGGCACAGTTTCTCCCAAGGACAGTGTGTCTCATCCCACCCTCACACCAGCTTAACTAGGATACAAGGTCCATGAAGCAGCAGTAAATGAAGTGCCATAGGGACCATGTCAGCAGGGCAGGCTGGCATTTGCTCACAGTAGAGCATGACAGCAATTGCTTCAGTCATAAAAATGAAAATCAATAAAACTAAGAAACTGGGGCTCCTGTCTGGTAGAGCAAATCATGCACCACATTAATATCCCACACGGGAGAGGGCAGCCTTAGTGGGAAGGCTTTAACAGTCCCCGTGGAGTCCATCAGAGGACTGGAGACTGGGTTATCATTGCCTTGACAAGCATCAGTGTCACCTACCTAGGGAGGTAAGAACAGCTATAGCACCAGTGTCAGCAAGGAGACAGCATCCCCAAGGAGTCAACTTACACAGCAACCCCAGGACTTCTCCTGTGCTTGTGCAACACTCAGCATCATAAGACCAAAGCCTCTCTCCTGTGCCAAGGAGGTCTCCGTGAAAGTACCTGGGCAGAGCCTGATGCCCCTGAGCATTTAGCTTGCAGCATCACACCCATGCCAGGGTTCTGAGGCATGGCACTGGAAGGCAGTTGGGAGGGCTGGTCTCACTGCCAGAACTGCTGCACACACCATTGGTCAGCCAGTCCTGCCGAGGGGCTGGAGCCTGCTCACTAACAGAGGAGAAATCCTGAATCTGAAATGAAAAGTGGAGGGTAAATGATATATCTTCAATTTCCATACATTGCTAATAGGTGGAGAGATCTATTTATAATCGAGAATCTGAACAGTAATTGCCTTCCCTGGCCAAACCTATTTCTAATACTCCTGGGCAGCTGATTGCTGTTTCTTACAGACTTTTCTAACACTAATGATAAAGGAGCTAAAAACTGCCTGGCACAAAACACCCACCACTCTAACAAGTGTCAGTCCTAGGTGGAGGATTGAGGGGAAGGTCAAGAGACTTTCTTGAAATCTGTGTTGCTGCCCAGTTCCACCCAGGATGCTCTGACCACTAATAACATGGCATCTGCACCTAACCTGGAGCAAGTGAGCACCTGGGACCACAGGACAGGAATATGACACTGCTGACACAAGCACCTTGCAAATGCCCACAGCCTCTGGAGCAGCACTTGGTAAACTTCAAGCTCCAGAGATTTATCAGAAGCATGACATGAAAATGTAAGACCAGAAGGAGGATTCAAACACTAATACAAGACAGTCTCCTGCATCTGACATGTAGAGAATCACCTGCTGCTGTGCCAGGAGAGCATGGACCCCTCACAGGTTCCATTTCCTATCCAACATCCCTGTGTACAGCTCCTTGGACACCCAGGGTATCTCAGATAGTCCCAGAGACCTTTATGGGTAGCTGAATCCAACCCAAGGTGTCAGCATTTCGGTCTCTTCCTGCTGTTGTTGAAACATGTTTGAAACATGAAACTAGCTTACTTTACCATCCCACAGAGCTCTCACAAACGTGTGTTATTGAAAAAAGAGACCAGCCTAGAACTGCAAATGTTCAGGTGCAGTGGAGAAAACCTATTCCTGGAGCCTATGCAAGGCTAAACATTGTTGCGATAATATTTTTTGTGCCAGTGACCTGGAAATCACCTCTTAAACCAGAAGATTTTAGGATAAGGATGAAGGAAAAACATACCTATTGTGCTTCAAACCCTAGGAACAAAGTGATGCAACTCAGGTTCTGATTTAGAGAGATAAAAGACAATCGTGCACATATTTTATCCTACAACAGATTAGTTCTTGGAAGTTTCTTTGTGCTCCAGCCATTTAGCTGTCAGGACATTTACACAGCCTGCTGTGGCTGTGATCCAGTGCTTGCACTAAAATTTCACCTCTGATGCTGCTGTCATTGATGAGGGTGTGATTTGGACACATGTATCTCAGTGTGTCTCATCTCTTTCAAGGACGCTGCTCTGATTTATATCCTGTGGCTGTGGAGGAACTTCTTCCTAAGGAGCAGTCGAATTCACCCAGCTCTCTTTAGATATGCTGATGCCCATGGGTAAGCAAGAGAGAGTTATCTCCTGACTAGATAGCAAGCAGAAGCTGGTGGAATGACTCCTGATGCTAAACTACAAACACATCTCATGGGAGTGACTCATGGGAGGGAAACATTTGATCTTAGATAGGTGCGGATGCATATAGGAAAAGTTCTTAACAAACATGTGTGAGTGATAGGCCTGTAACCCAAGACACCTAAGACACCTGACCAGTTGGAGAGTGGTGGTATGTTTGCATGACTCAGAGTTGTCTCGGGTTACCAGGGAATGGTCATAACCCAGAATTGGCCTTTTAGGAGTGGTCACCTCTTCCCATCTGAAGGAAAAAAAAAGTTGATGGGTTGCTCCCCATGACTGGATCCTTTTTGCTGTGAAATACCTTATCTGGGTTCACATGATCACTTAGCATGTCTCAAGGATAGGAGTGTTGTGTTTGAGTGAGGAGCACTGACATCTTGGACCACTCTGGCTGTGCTCAGCATATACATTCATGACAATCCCTTGTGGAATAGGTCACTTTGTTACATCTGTGCTAGGACATTGATGGTGCAGAGCACCACCTTCCAGCACTGTGGGTCATGCTACCCCTCCCTGAGGGCATAGCCCCCAGAACCTTGAGAACTGGTCCTGTATTCCCATCCTCTAAAATACTTACCATGTCTCCTCTGCTGTGAGGATGACAGCTTCTTGGGAAGACCTTCTCATTATGTAAGAGCCTGGACAAGGGAGAGAAGGTGCTGTTGGATCAGTGAGCCTTGCTATGAGACAACTGCACTGCCTGATGTAATGAGCCTGTACCTCTGACCTCTTGGAGATGCAAATACAAGCAGGAAGCTGTACTTAAAGATGTACCGTCCTTGGAAGCATTCAAGGTCAGGTTGGATGGGGATCAGAGCAATCTGATCTAGTTGCAGATGTCCCTGCTCACTGAAGAGAAGTCAGCCTAGATGAGCTTTAAAGATCCCTTCCAACCAAAGCATTCTATGATTGATTTTATGATTCTATGAAAGTGAAGGATGTGAAGTTGGTCCTGTGGGAAGGAAGGTGTCCTTTGCTCCAGGCAGTTTCCTTCACATTCTCATTGTGATGAGCAATGGTTGTAAAATGTCTGTCACATTAATGACTGACCAGAATTGAGGCAATGCATGAAACTGGTCTGTTTGCTAGAAATTAATTTGGCGATGTGGAAATGCTCTATCTGGTTGTTTGGGGAGGGATTCAGTCACCCACATGTGATGATGCCCATGGCTGTCTGAGGCATCCACACAGGGCAAGCAGATGTAACACAGCATCAGTAAGAAGACCAATGCCCTTCTGGGATGATGACTGGAGGTTTTCTGCTACTGTTGAATACCCATTAGAACTGGTCTAAAATGACAATAGTCAACCCTGTTTAGTTAAAATATGATACAAGGCTTAGCAAAGTGGTACTGAAACAAAAAAAGCAAAAAAACAACAACCAAAAAAAACCAAACCAACAAACAAAAAAAACCCCACAAACCAAACCAAACCAAACCAACCAACCAAACAAAAAAACCCCAGAAAAGTTAGAATTTTTTAAAGCAGGGAATTTTCTTCATGAATTATTTTTAAATAGACACTTTGTAATTCCAATGACACAAACCAAGTTTCTGATCTCCTTCCAGAAACAAGATCTCTGTCCTTCTCTGCCCTCAGGCACTTAGAAGTTCTGTTCACTATCATGCTTCATGCCTTATAAAGGCAGGAAAATGATGTGGATCTCCAGGTGAGCACATAGGTGAAGCCATATGCGGGCCAGACCAGCCAGGAACAGGTTAAACTCTGTACAGCTGATGAAATTAACACTAAAACCTTTGTGATACCGAAGAAGCTCTTTCAAATCCAGATTTCTCCTGTGTATTTTAAAATAATCTTTTAAGAGTTAAACAAAACCATGACTAGTGCCTTTTAAATAAAAGTGACCTTTTTCGGGATTATTTTGCCCAGGGAAGTGCTATTGTATTTTAATGTTATTTTACTGGCTTTAAGGTTTGGGAAGTGAGTATTTAGAGTGTGGGGTTTTAAAATTGGATGAGCAGAAACCCAATATTGACCATAGGTTGGGATTCCTTTGCATCCTCCCAAAAGCTGGGCAGATTTCTCTTTATTGTAAGGGAGTGGATGACAGAGGTGCTCAGATGTGGAGAGGTCATGCTGTCAGTGAGACAACTCATGAGAGGCAAACAAAAAGCAAACTATCTTCTTTTTTCACAAGTATTCAGTAGGAATTCAGTGTCCCCCGATACTGGGTGCTGCATTATCTCTGGAAACTCTAGAGTCCTCTGTCCTTTTCTGAATGACTCCATCCCACCAGCCTGGAGGCTGCTCTCCCCTCTATTGCTCAGGTGAGTCCACACAGACTTCTATGGGCTTCTGCTTGCTGTAAAACTGGCCTCACCAAATTCACTCATAATCACTGATGGTGCTGAGACTTTCTCAGCATCAGCTCTCTGTCAAGTGACACCTAGACCTTGGTCTTTCAAGCCATGTATGTCCCCTTCTGCATGATCCATAGGAGTGGTTTCAAAACAAGCAATAGGACAAGAAGAAAAGGCTTCAAGTTGTGCCAGGGGAGGTTTAGATTGGACATGAGAAACAATTTCTTTCCTGGAAGGGCTGCGAAGGCCAGGCTCAGGCTGCCCAGGGCAGTGATAGAGTCTCCATCCCTGGAGGGATTGAGAAAATGTGGAGATGCAGTTCTATGGGACATGGTTTAGCTGTGACCTGGCAGTGCTGGGTTAATAGTTACACTTGATGATCTTGAAGGTCTCTTCCAACCAGAACAACTCTGATTCTATGATCTTCTAATTTTGCAGCAATGTGGGATTTTACCTCCATAGCCACTTGCTATTTAATGTACAGCCACACAGATGGAATGTTACAGTCCTCCTGGGTCAATAACCTTGTGAACAAATTATTTGTGGGTTTTGTTTGAATTCAACCTGCACAGGTTGTACAGGTCTGTACAAGCGGTTTGTGATTGGCTCGACACTTCTGCTGTGCCCTGCACTATGATCATCCCAGGCATGACTTGGGATTTTCGAAAAAAGAAGTACATATTTGGTGGGTCACAGCCTGTCACTGCATCTGTTTTTCTCCTAAGAACAGCATCATGGACAGAACATCCATTCCAAATGACACCAGGAGGGAGCCCTTAGCCACCTGGTCTTCAGGTGAAGGCCATTGGGCCTCCCTGTGTTTCTGGTGCTTTGCTTTTCCCTCAGATTTAAGCCATCTTGTTTTGTAAAAGCTCTGCTTCTGTTTTCATGCCCTGATTTCAGATGGGCAATGTGAAGGAGAAGTCAAGTTGTTGAGGCGGTCACCACTCCCTCCTCACCTCTTCCCAGCTGTGACTGAGCTGTGAGAAACCACCAGCTCTACCTTTCTACTTGGGAAACAGGACCTGGAAGCAGACTGGTAGGAGAAGTTCAAGTTCAGAGCTGGTTGTTCTGGAGACCATATGGGTTTTCTGCCACAGTTCAGAGACACTTCTGGCTCAGGATCTCTTAAGAGTCTTAAGCCTTGGCCTTTTGGTCACATGGCTCAGTGAGTGTGTCCCTGAACTACAGACTGCAGGCATGGCCTTGGGAAGGTCATTTTGAGCTCAGCATCCTCATACACCAGCGGAGTTTTTTTTTTCTCCATTTGCAGCACCTTGAGAATGATGTTTTGAAAGTACTTACCTACAAGATGCAATGCAAAGGTTCCTCCACCTGCTGCTGTGTCTACGTGTCTCCATAGTCATCTTCCACAGCTGATTACTCACTAGTGGAGCAAAATCACAGCATTAGCCATAGACAAAAGCACAATATGACAAGACATGTTATACAGCTGTTCATTGAGAGGAAATGTGGATTTCCAAGGACAATAGTCACTTTCCAGGTTGGGGAGATGTTTGCCTGTTGTGGGTGCCGTGAACAGATGGGGCTGTCCAAAGTAGACACTTGCTGTAGCCAGTGTCAGCTGTTTCCATCCTGATATCCTGCTGAGACTGGAATGGGTCCAAAGCACCTGGATTGCACTGCCACCAGGAGATGAAAGGTACAGTGTGTGTGAAGCACTAGATAGGAGGGATGGAGGGACCAAACACTAGAGAGCTCTAACAGGAAGCACAGCAGTAATCCCTTGGCTGCTTGACAGGGACCTGACAATTTTGCAGCAAGAAATTTTTCCATCCTGCAGAGATGGATAGGATTGTCCCAAATAACCAGGTTTCCATTAGAAAATTTTCATTTCTTTTGGCAAGAACATGAACCTGGACACCTCTTGCTGAGGAATAGCGTCTGCCTCCTCCTGGAAGGAACATTGCCCAGGGAGTTGAGCTGAAGGGTAGAGAAGATGCCCTTAAAGGAGCAAATATTTAAGGATCTGCAGGGGAAAATCTCTAGTAGGAGGCTGGGGAGCCTTACTCAAGTATGCTTGAGGGCATGATATGGGGCATGATCTAGGGTGCAAGAAGATGATGGAATTGGGAGTGAACACTCTCAACCTGACTAGAAGTCCAGGAGTAGGTCCCACTGTCTGTCAGCTTTGAATACCAGTGGGTCTTATTAGCAAAAACCTTACATGCCAGGGAAGTAAAGTCCTTGACACATCAAAGATGTATGCATAGGGGACAAAATTTCCTACTCAGGTCCATTGTCATGAGCAGCTCAGAAAAGAGCATCAAGGGGAGTTTGTCACTCCAAGGTGCATCAGCACAAAAGGGAAAGCTGGCACTGTATGACAGCAGCTGCCTCAGGGTTACTGGCAGATACCCGAGGAGGGACAATCCTGCTCCACATTCTCTGTGGTGCATTTGGAACCTGTAGGCCTCATTGCAGAGGCTTCAAGGGCATACAAATACACCAGAAGCTGTGCTGCCATTCAGCGAGACTTGAGAAGGTGATAGGGTTGGATGGAGAAAAATCTAATGAAGTTCAACGAAGGCAAGTATAGGGTCCTGTACCTGGGGAGGAATAATCCCCTGCACCAGTACAGGTGAGGGGTGGACCTGCTGGAAAGCAGCTCTGTTGAAAAGGACCTGGGAGTCCTGGGGGACAGGAAGTTCAATGGGCTCTCCTGGCCAACAAGGTCCCCTGGGGTTCATAACAAAGAGTGTGACCAGCAGATAGAAGGAGGTTCTCCTCCCCCTCTACTCTGCCCTATTGAGGTCACATTTGCATCCAGTGCTGGGTTCCACAGTTCAAGAGAGACAAGGAACTACTGGAGGCAGTTGAGCAGAGGCTCCGAAGATGCTAAGGGTACTCAGCTCTGTGCTGAGCAAAGGTTGAGAGCTCTGGGACTGTTTAGCTGGAGAAGACAGAGAAGAGATCTGGTCAGTGCTGCTCATCATCTAAAGGGTGGGGGGCAAGAGGATTGGGCCAGACTCTTAATAGTGCCCAGCAACAGGATAAGGGGCAATGGGCACAAACTGGAACCCAGGAGGTTCCATCCGAAAAGAAGGAAAAAATTCTTTGCTGTGAGGGTGCCAGAGCCTGAATCAGGTTGCCCAGAGAGGTTGTGGTGTCTCCTCTGGAAAGATTCCAATCAATCCCAGACACAATCCTAGGTAGTCTGCTCTGGGTGATCATACTTTGTCAGTGTGGTTGGATGAGATGATCTCCAGAGATCTCTTCCAATGCCTATCATTCTGTGATATCATGATGTTACCATGCCTCATTTTCCCCACTATTTTCTTAGAAGGCATCTGGAGGACCATGGCTAGATGAGACCAGTGGTCCTGGTGCTGAGGTTTCTGCCATTTTGAGGGTTCAAGGGAAGAAGGAAGCTCAGGAGAGCAGCTGTGAGAATCCAGTGACCATGAGGTTGAGCGTGCAGCTGCTCTTCAGGATCACCATCTGCAGGCTCTGTCCCAGGTCCTTCACCCACGTGGATACGGGTCTGGTGGGGACGCTTGTGCCCTGCGAGCTCCTGAACTGGGGGAGCATGGAGTGAGGGTGAAGATGCTTTAGCATGAACTGGGGCACTGGGGTGGGGAGGGGCAGCGGCAGGGTCAGGGGCTGTGCACGTCTAGCAGGCTGCCGGGACGGACTGTGTCGTGCCGGGCTGTGCCGTGCCGGTAGGTGCCGGGCCGTGCAGTGCTGGGCCGTGCCGCACTGGGCCATGACGAGAGGTGCCGCTCCGGGCCGGGCCGCTCTGGACTGACTCCGCTCCGCTCCGTGACAGGCCGTGCGGGTCCTCTCTGTTCCGCGCCGCTCCGGTCCCGATACCGCCCCGCGGTGTGTCCCTGCCCTCTAGCGGTGCCCGCCGCCCGGTGCCGCCTCCAGCTCCGGGCGATGCTCCGTGTCTGCCTGCGGCTGCAGCGCCTCGATCCCATCTCGCTCCCACCCTCTCCCAGACCGCTCCCATCCCGCCCACGTCCTGCTCTCCTCCTGATCCACCCCGCTGATGCCCGGCTCCCACCAGCTCCCACCCCTCTCCTGGTCCGCTCGCAGACCTCTTCTGTCCTGCTCCCGGTCTGCTCCCGGTCTGCTCCCATCTTGCTCCCTCCCCTCCCATCAGGCTCCGGTCCCGCTCCCACCCCATTCCTGTCCCGCTCGTAGACCGCTCCCGTCCGGCTCTCAGCCTCTTCCACCCCCCTACCGATCCGCTCCCAATCTGCTCCCACCCGGCTCCTGTCCTGCTCCTATCTCTCTCCCACCCCACTTAGAGCCCAGAAAGACGGCCCAGCTGTTCTCATGGTCCCAGCACATCCTCTGCTTCGCCTCCTTATCCAGCAATCACTTAAAAGCATCTCGGGAAAACTGCCAGGGTCTGCAGCAGAGCTGCTTCCTTCAGCCATCGGGGAGCCTGTGGTGAAGACTAGCAGGGGCGTAACCAGGGGGCCAGGCAAGCTCTGGAGGCCCAGCTGGGCCCCTGGAGAACGGTGCTTAGCACAAGCTTGGAACTGCAGTCATGCTCGTGGCAGCTCACAGTTCTGAGAGGGGAGAAAAGCCTTATGGGCACTACAGAAGATAGTAGATGAAAAGTAAGAAGAGATGAGATGGTCTCAAAGATCAGAGATAGGTGTTTTCACAGTGAAGCCTTGTGTATCTTTCTCTGTTTGTATCCACCCTTACATACTAGGTACAGTGGGCTCATGACACCTAGCTTTGGAGGTCTGAAAGCTATGTCCGGCCTGAATTACATCCAGTCTAAATAACTCATGCATCAATCCTCATAGACACACCTACCAGACACAGATACCTCCAAGAAGGAATTTCACCCCTGCAGCAGAGGATTTCAGACAGCTGTCTGGGGATGAAAGTGACTTTCTCTCACCCATCAAAGGAGTTGTGGATACCTGCTTCAACTATATCTCTGAACTGAAGCCTTCACAAGCATAGAACCATAGAATCATTTAGGTTGAAAAAGACTTTTTAAATCACTAAGTCCAACCACATCTGGATCCTTCAGGAGATGCCCCAGCCCAGATTGTGCAGGTCCTCATAGGTGGGCCTGGGGGATTGGTGGCACTGCTCATGACTGCAGCTTTGCAAAGGGACAGCTGAGCACTGTGACAGGGGAGGGTGGCACCTCGGAGACCAGCTCACCCCATCCCCACAAGGTTGTCTTTCCAGACCTTGTTGGTGCTCAGGGAAGGCGAATAGCTGAGATTAGTGTGCATGACCCCACAAACTCTGCTCCCAGATCTCCTGCAGACCCACCTCCCCTGAATTTAAAGAAAGGTCCCCGACTCTTTTCTTCTGTGCCAGTCCTAGGTGTTGCTCCTGTGCTCACCAGTTAATGCAGACAGTCAGGGTTGGGGCTGAGCAAAGCAACCAGACCAAGATATTTCAAGGGCCTTTAGGTAGTGGGGATGTCTTTTTGTGGTCTGGTCTCCTCTGTGAGTGTGCTGGGGACTTTTTACCTGTTGAGCCACCTGTGGGTCAAACTTCAGTCTCTTACTGTAGTGTCTTGCATTCTTCAGTGTGAGCAACAACAGAGCGGGGAGAAAGCTTTTGGTTTTATATCTAGATTGGTTAAAATTCTTCTGGTCCTGGACTTGTCCTTTAAACAAAGGACATATGGAGAGGAAACGAAGATCCAATCTAGGTGTCATACATGGAGCAGAGTAGCTTTTAGGCTCCACCTGCACCAAAATTTGTACGTCACCATTTTTTTCCCCATCAAAATAGGAAATTAGACAAATGCACGAATGAACTAGTTCTGAGAATGACAGCTGTCATGGTTTAGGGTCAGGGCGGCCAATAACAGATGCTCTGTGTTAACCCCCCTCCCTCCCCAAAGGGGAAGAGAAAAGGAATAAGGGAGAGACTTAGTGATCAGAAAAGGAAATTAGAACAGCTTTAATGAGAATAATAATAATAATGGAATATGTACAAATATATACAAAACCAGTATCAAACCCAACTCCCCTGATGGTAATTACATCACCGTCACCACTGATGCTGTGGAGCAGGCAGCAGGGGAGTCCCAGACTTGGCCCTGTAGCAGATGGGAGCTGTGTTCAGGAGATGGATTCTGGTACCAGATTCAGAAACATACTGATTGGGATCAAAGGCAGAACAGACAGAGTCCTCCTTGGATGCTCTGAGGAAGGAACCAAAAGAGGACCTGAGCAAAGCCAAGCAAAGCTGGCAAAGCTGTCCAAGAGA
>JANIJG010009974.1:0-31195 GCA_024611175.1 Megaceryle torquata
CACAAAACCTCCCTCGGTGAGCACCACACCCAGCTACACGTGATACCATTGAGAAGAGAAAATCCATTGCACAGTCCACAAGTTACTGTAAGGCATTGTAAAAATGTACATGTGATGATGGTATGGCAAAACAGAGTCTGAAAATAAGAGCTAATTCAAACCAGAACCTGAAATCTAAACACTGAATGCTTTTGAGGACTTCTGAGATCCAAACATTGGTACTACAAACTTCTAAAAAATGAGGCAGAACCATGTATGTAAATTGTAAAAAAATTATATTGCTTTTAACGTTTGGCTCTTTATTCTTCAACATTTTGTCCTTTTTTGTCTAATTCTTTTTCAATAGCTATAGTGGCCACTTGGGCAGTCTCTGCCTTCCAAAGAGATGCTGCAGAAATGCAAAACCAAATCAATAAAAAGGGGGGAGGGAGGGGCTATTCTGTCAGTAGAAAATTTCCACTGATTCTCTATCAGATGGTGACAGTGCTGCTTCACTCAGCAAGACTGTCTTCTGCTACATCACGGGTGGTCAGTCTGCTTGGAGTGGGCTTTTTAATACAGCCTGCACCAGGATGTCTTATCACCCTGGCTTTGGGAAATATCAACAGAAGGAGCTTTTGATTAATTGTTATTATTTACATAGTCATTATTTCAGAGTATTCTACTATAATACTGAAAACATCCCCACTACTTTAAGTTGTGGAAAACTTGCTGTATTACTGAGGTTTTGGAAATTTTCTGTGATAATTTCTCTTTTATTAAGTGCTTTTTTTACTTATCTTGTGAATTTATAGATAGCCTAGGCTCTACTTTTATTTATGCCAGCCCTTATCTACAGCTTTTCATATGTTTCAGTTTTAAATGGAGACAGTACAGATGGAGGATACGGCCTGTCTTTCTTTCGTTGTCTTTTTAAAAGCATAATTTAGGCATGACAAGAGAGAATATGACAGAGAAGTTCTCTTATGGGGACTTCAAAGTCTTTCTAGCACCCTGTAGCATTCTCCGGAGTGGTTTGTTTGGGGCTGAACATTGGGAAAATGCCTTTGGAGGTTTAGTTATAGTTTTGATTGCTAAAAAGAATGGATGTTTGACTCCAGGGTGGAAATGAGAAACAAAAGAGACCGGTTCACCCCTCCCCAACACTATGACCCTTTAATGCCTGTGAAGCTGTTCAAAGGGGACATCACATGGGAGAACTGGCTTTCTTTAGAGTTCCAGACTGCAAGAGAAAGTAAAGCAGTCATCAGCTGCCCGTGGTCCTTCTGTCTTCCTCCCAACATGGGCACTTGCCAAGCATGGAGAGGGTGAACAGGGCAGAGGTTACACTGAGAGTGTTTGCCTACTCCTTTAGATATTACCCTCCAGCTGGTTTAATTTATGCTGAACACAGGGCTGGTCCTGTGAAGAGCCAAACATTAGAGGCTACCATGGTGGTCTAGAATAAGGGAGGTGCCTCGATGAGTCTGATACAAGCCTGGAACAAATCATATGAAATCCTTTTAGCTCTTTGAGCTTAATGTGAAGGTATTAAGGGTGAAAGTGATGACATTAAGCCCCCGTCTGCTTTTTTAGTTGCAGAGTAGGCTGTTTACAGCAAAGATTATAAACCATGGAAAATTGATTCAGGGAGCATTGACCTTGAATCACTCTGCATTACTCCATTGAAGTCATTGTAGGACCATTAGAACTGACTGCTAAGTGCACGGGTTTTCAGTGTCGCACAAGACACAGAGACTTTGCCTACCCAAAGAGAATTGTCCAGACTGATGCATTATAGAGCTAAATTTCCCAATTAATGCAAAACCAGTTTGTAGTCACAGATGTATTTTTGACAGCTTATATTACATAACTTGGAAGCACTAACATATATCAGGTGATGGGTTCTGCTTTGGTGATGTAGCAGAAAGTATTTTTTCCAACAAGAGCTGTGCTGAAAAGAAGTGGTTTGTTGCCACAGGTCCACATAGAAACTCCTGCTCTCCTGTAACTATACTGGCTTCATTTCTAATTGCAGACCAGGACAAAGATTTGCACGTTCACAATTAGCAGTTGTAAATAGACACGATGTAAGGAGTAACTTTTACTCACGCAAAGTTCTATTTTATGCCTAATTTACATGTGTAATTGCCTGTGTAATTGCATGTACACGTGTACAAGCTGAGAAAGTAGATGAGCATACACCACTTAGAACCCATTCCATGAGGTAAACATTCTTCCCCCTCTTTGTTTGGAATGGGAGTCTGAGTCTCTTCACTGAGACCTCAAAAGGAAGTGCCTGAGCCCTCAGAGGTTAGCACCAAAGCTGCTAATGTTTCCCGGATAGCCTGATGCTGTCGGAGTGGATGGTTATAAAGCTCAGGGATGCTCTGGTCTGCGTTGACTCTCCTGTCCTAGAAAGGGGTTGCTAAAACTGCAGAGGTTATACCATGACACCCATACTGAACTAGGTGAGCTCTGTAACCTTTACTCTGAGGCAAACTCACATCAGTTCTTTGGATGTCAGCGATGTTGGATATTGTCTATTAAGTCTAGTTGGTTTTTTCAGTTCTTGCTGCTGCTGTTATTGTTGCTTTATAGAGATGATGTCAGTTGCAGTTCTAGATTTCAACTTCCTCTTTTTTTTTTTTTTTTCTTCAGATTAAAATGAATTGTTCAGTCCATCACCAGAATGGGTGGAAGAGAATAAAACGGGATAATGTTTAAACATAGATGAATTACTCAATTCTTTGTCTGTGTAATATCCTGTGATGGGAGAAATGCTGTTGTTTGGTACGAAAGGTGGTACTAAAGAAGGTGGCAGTGATGCTATAGGGCAAGAGACTGATGCAGTCTTCAGATAGTTTCAAAATTTATTCATCAGCACTGTGGAAACAAAAGTAGATGCTGGAGGGGACTGTATGAAAGGTAGCAATGAAGGGTTTCCATGAGACAATTAGATGAATGTACAAAGCTTTGGATAGTAAAGAAATGGGAAAGGGAGAAGTCATTCTTGAGGAAGACCTGCCTTCTGCTTTACCAAGAGCAAACACGGTTTAGGTAGGGCTGCATGACAGCTGGAATACATGTGCATGGGGTGAATGCTGCCCTAGAGCCTTTCTGCTTCCTCATGAATCTTCCCCTGGCCAGGAGGTGCAGTGTTTGGGTCCAGTGTAATAACTGGGAATACATGGGCAAGAACTGTAGTAAGGACAAAATTTCACTACAGTTGCTGATGGCCTGTACGTGTAGGAGGTTGCTCGCCTACTTTTGATTGCAGGATCTGGGCCTTAGCTGGCAAAAATAATTCTGAATAGCTACTCCTGGAATCTGTTATTTCCCAATCTTTCAAAGTGTTGGAACTTGGTTGACAATATACTATTCTTGCTGGACAGTAACATAAACTACTTTAATAGAAACACTGATCAAAATGATCATTTGATTAGATTGTCTCCCAGGGTGTAATAGGCATAGTGAATGGAACTGGCTCTTGTTTCACTGAAATGGGGTTGTTTTGCTGCAGATCTGTTCCTGGGCCAGACTCTTAGATCAGTGTTCAAGGGTTAAGCTAATGGAAGTTAACTGGTGTGTAACCAGGTGTTGAATAGATATTATACTCTCAAGTACATTTTTGATCAGGGAATGAAGATGAAATATGAGTCCATATTTTTGCTCTGTCTTTTGAGTAATCATGGTGTTCTCCTGCAACTTCTAGAAAATCTAACCTCTGAAATGGTTTTCCTCTGAAATATCTGAAGTGATACACCCAGCAGAGGTAAAGAGAGAGTACAGGAGGCAGTGGGAGGTAAAGAGCAGGTGACCTGGCTTCTGTTTGCAGCTCAGATACCGATTTTGTGTCCATTAAGTTTACATACAACCTCCCGTGCCTTATATTTCTATACAATGGGGATAATAGTATTTCCTTTATTTAAAAAACAGTAATCTCTAATCCTTGGACTACGTGCAATATCACAGTTAAATATTAAATATTGCAGTACTGTGTGTGCACATCAACCTATATAGCTCCCTTGTGACAGGACGTGCACTATTTGCTGTGGTTTGGATGGTCTAAGTCACCTGGTACTCCTTCACCAAGGTATAGTCAGACATCCCCAGTCCAGGTTCCTCTTGGCCTGAAGGGTAGGAAACCAGATCAGCAGGGGTTAATGTAGTGATGACCTTTGCGGCTGGGGTCCAGCTGCTGGTCTCAGTTGCCTGCTGCAAAGAAGGGAAGAGCGTGAAGTGCTGCTAGTCTAAAAGTAGGAAAGGCTCTGTGTTGCAGAAATTAAAAGTCTCTATGCTCATTTGCCTCTTCAGAAGCCCATTGTGATTCATTTTCCTTCTTGCTCCCTAGGGAAGGAAGAGCCCTTTCTAAACAGAAAGGTTTCTTGGAAAAGATGATACTATCCTCTGTATTGAGAGCAAACAGAGCACAGGTTGTGCAGAAGAAGTGCCTGAATATGAACTAACTTTCCCATATTGAAAACTCACCTATGCCTGACATAGCCTTGGATCAGCTCTGACTTCAGTGTAAGCTAAAATGGGTGGTGTTTGTCCACATTTAACTTCCATTCACTTAAATGGAATTTTTTTTCCTTTGGACAACTGAGAGATTTCTCCCATAAATCTGTATTTTTTTCAGATATATTTCTGTAGGAAATGCAGAGAGAAACTTACTAATTTGTGTAAAGTCTAGGAGTCATAAACTCTAAAAAATGTTCCAGAAATAATATCATTACCCATTTTTACTGTCAAACCTTGTTTCCTTAGAGACCTAGAGGGTTGACAGCCCCTTTTAATGTGACATTTGGTTTTTACATCTCTACCCAAAGATCTGAAAACAGACTATATGTTCACTGTAATTATGAGTCAGCCTTTACTGATGGTGACTCAAATATGCAACTTGGGCACCTGTTTCATGTCTGTCTGGGATTTGGATAGTGTTGATGGTGGTGCACGGAGCAAAGGTAAACATGAGTGTGTTCCTTCCCAGAAGCTATTTGCTCAAGGAGTTGGACGATAAAGAACAAAAGCTGCTGTAAAAAGGTGCTTATAAAATTGCAGTTGTAATAGTGGAGCATTGTAGGGGGGTGTCTTATATCACTTGCTTCATAAAGGGAGAGGACTCTCACACTTCCTTTGGCATCTTATTTTGCCTGTTCTTTGCATGTTCACGGGGAGAGAGGAGGGGAAATTGTTAGCTAATTGTATTAACACTAGTGAGGCACCTTGTGGATGAAAAGTGCTATTTAAGTGTTCAATATTACTATTATCAAGGGAAAAAAAATACTCAAGAGAGGAAACTGTTCTGAATCTTGGCTAGTCATGCAGACATGTGGAGGGAGGTGGAAATCAAGGCACCACTTTACACTTGTAAACAAAGAGGTACCAAGTGTTAAATTTAGGCACATAGTGCTGGTCTTAATTTACCCTGGCAAATGTAAAATGTACACCTGCAAATAACATTCCCAATCCCAGAACTGTTTGCTCACCTTTCCCATGTATGTTATTGCCTAAAGTAATTATTGTTGTGTGAAATCTCAGTCAGGAGCCAGCACTGCACCAAATAGGCCTGCATAGGTATCTGTTTCAAGCGTGGTTCCAATGAACTTATTTTTCATGTGAATATGCACAAGTGTAGGGAAATGCTCCTTGCTGAGTATTGCACTTGGTCCTGTCAAATGAGAAATGGCATTTTTACACCTTCTCAGGGACAGATGTGATGCATCAGGCCTGGCAAAGGGATTAGTATTTCCAGAAAAGGTACAATTTCTGGAGATGAGGTTTGAGAACAATCCTTAAGAAGAGCTCTATAATGACTGGAAGAAGGGCCAAGATGGCAGAGTGTGAGATGTGAACTGTGAGTCTGAGCAAGTCCCCGGACAAAACCCAAACAAAGGTAAAACTGCAGAGCTGGTGTGGTTCTACTGCCTGCAAATCTCTTGTGTGCACTCCTGAAGGCAAAGTATGCACAAGGATGAGTCCTGACCATGTGGGTTAAGAGTGGATCTACAGCTTATCAGCTTATGGGGGAAGGGGGGAGAAGAGAGTGATTTAAGGATTTAATCATGGGATAAATGTTTTTTTTTCTGTCTGCTTTGTCACCTCTGCTTTTATAAATCTTTACAACATGTTATGGATTTTGTACCTAAATGCTCTTATTTACTTTTACCTTACTATGGCTTATGTTAAAGGCAATTGCAAGGTACGGGTCCACCATCAAGGTATACCCTACCTGCATGAGTGACAGTCTTCAAATCAGGATACTTGAATATTTTCACTGTGACCAACAGCTTAAAACTTTTCTGCAGGATATCCAAAAGCTCTGCAGTATATATCCAGTGAGCCACAGGGGCTTGTTTATGTCTCATAATTCAAGAGTCCGTGTACGAATGTTTTTTGTGGCTGGCATTAATCGTGATAGTCAGAACAATGCCAGAAGCCCAGAGTTATGGAAGGGATTTTAAGATTGTGGTAGAATTGTGTAGGACCTCGGTTTGCTTGCCAGTTAGCCTGAATCACAGTCTATTCTTGATAAGTCCAGTGATAGCTGTAATATTTCGGTGACAGAAAGGGAAAATTACAGTAGTTTTGTTTTCCTGTCTATTTTGGGAGTACACCTTTGCTAGCAGAAAATAGAACTTAAAGAAGCAGCATTCTTCCAGGGAGGTGGGGCACAGTCACAGAGGAAACCCTTGGGAGTGAAAGGTATGCTTCTGCTTATCCTAAGAGGTGCTTGTTTTCATTTCTCAGGGAAGAGAAGATACCATCTTGCACCTCCCCTGTGTCACAAAGGGTATTGTAACTGGGGAAGAATAGTCCCACACACTAGTACAGGTTGGGGGCTAACCATCTAGGAAAGTAGCTTTGTGTTTTTGAAGTCATGTTTGATCAGGGTATTTAGGTGGGGGTTTTTTTAGCTGTTTTTTTGTTATGGGTATGGTTGGACTCGGTATCTAGGATGTCCTTTCCAACCATGAATATTCTGTGATTCTGTGCAAAAAGGACTTGGGCTGGTGGACAAGTTGACTATTATCAGTAATATGTCCTGGGGACAAAGGCGGCAAGAGCCTCCCTGGATGCATTAGAAAAGCATTACCAGCAGGTTGAAGGAAGTGATCCTTCCTCTCTGTTCAGCACTAGTAAGACACTTCTGGAGTGCTGGGTCCAGCTCTAGGGTGTCCAGCATAAGGAAGACATGGAAATACCAGAGCAAGTCCAGCAAAGGGCCACTAAGATGATTAAAGGATTGGAGAGTCTGTTGTATAAGGAGAGGAGAGGCTGAGTGTTGGGCTGAGGTGGTTTGGTGGATTTTATCAGTCAATATGTATAGATAACTAACTAGAGGATATATAGAAAATGGAGTCAGACTTTCCTAGTGGTGGCCAGCGGCAGGACAAGAAACTAAAATACAGGGAAATCCACTTTAAATATAAGAAAAAGCTTTTTAACTGAAGGGGTGGCCAAACATTGGAACAGATTGCCCAGAGAGGTTGTGGAGTCTCTCTCCTTGGACACCCAGCTGGGCGTGGTCCTGAGCAACCTGCTCTAGGTGACCCTGCTTTGAGCAGAGGGTTGGACTAGGTGATCTCCAGGGGTGCCTGGAGAAGTGATTAGCTTCCTGTAAGACCAGCTGGACAAATAATGATGGAATATGTGTGGAGTCAATAAACCAGACTGTGAAAAATTTAGAAGGCTCTTCAGAGAGACATTGATAGTGTGAGGAAAAGCCATAAAGAACTCAGAGCTGCTAATTGTAGGTGATCATGATGGGTCAGGTTTATCTCTGGTCAGTCAGCCGTGATTTGGGATAGACTGAAGTATCTTTAGCTTACCTGTCTGGTTGTGTGGCAACAAGGGACTAAAGTCAAAGCAGGCAACATGGGAAGCTTAAGCTATTCTAAGTCAGGTGTGGGAAAAGCAGACACCCATCAGGAAGCCTCAGAGGTGAGGTTTGGGGAGGTGAGTGGAACTGCAGGAACAGGGACAAGGAGACAGACAGGCTGAGTAGGACACGTTGCAACAGAGGCAAATTATCATCGGTATCTCAGCAGCTGCTGCTCACTTGTTGCATCATCTGTCTGCAGGGGACAGCATTACAAGGAAGACTCCTGTTGGGGGTGATAACCTGCATCTTTTAAGAGGCTGGGCGATGGGTCCACGTTACCTGCGTTAACTCTCAGAGGCTGTTTTCAGGCCTCTGAGTCCATAATGAGAGTCACTTACAGAAGCTCCTTTTGCCTTTTTGCATTGTTCCAGGGATGTTCCTCAAGAAGCAAAAGGATGTAAGTATCGTGGGACTATATGTTACACTTCGTATCTATGCTAAGAGAATAGTTAATAGCAAGACACAAGTAAGAAACAATGCATTTTGCCTAAACAGCGATGAGAAATTTAAGGTTATCTACTCTCTTCAAGACCCCATCCAGGGAGCAAAAGCCCCTTACTGTTTCTTCCTTCCCTGCATCTAGCTTACAAGCTGCAGAAACTTCCTAATAAATACATTTGGACATTCAGTCCTAGGGTTCATCCTGTGTCTTGGATTGGGGTCAAACAGGAAAATCTCACTCTGGGAAGATATCCTAGCTTTCGTATTTCTCCCCACATTTATGTACCCTGTATTTACCTTCAGTTTATATTTAAGACAGGCAACTGGATTGAGTTCTTCTGTTTCTACCCTTTCCCTCCCCTCCAAATACTGATCAGAGAGCAATTACATCATTTCCCATTGACAAGGCAGGCTCAATCACCTTCTAGGCTTGATCCCTGATAACCTGTGAAGATTTAAACTGTTCTCTGCCTTTCTCCGCAATGTGGTGATCTCAGTCTGAGGTGTGTCCTCCCTGAACATATAGATGTGTGAATTGATGACCATGCTTCATGCACACTCACATCTGGGATCCATGCACTGAGCTCTTGATAGAAACTATATCCCATGGCAGTCAGCTACTCTGGCTGACAAAGGGTGTGGGATGAAGAACATTGTGTTAGACAAAGACCTCTACAAATAAACAACTGGTGTTTGTGACATATGGGTGGGCTGTTTGGGTGTTTTAAAAAGCTTTCCAGAGTATAGAAGCGTTTCAAGAGCAGTGGTGTCATTTGCACAGAGGCAGAAATGAGAGGACAGAAAGTTCTTCATGTTGTGGAGACCCCAGTAGCTAATTAAGAACAAGGGTCCAGATCATGGCCTTGACCACACCTTTTCCCTCTGGGTAAAACCCAGGGACACGAGGCATCTTAGTGAACTACAGTATGCATATGTGGAAAACTGCCACTGAAATAATAATTTTTTGTGCTAAAACCTTTTCAACTTGCTGAGAAAAAATTAATTCTTCCCATATACACATCAACAAGCAACTTGATCTCACCCACAAATATGCAAACAAATGTATAAGTTACGCCAAGTATTTCTCCTTCTAGCTGCCAAGCAAGAAAGGGAGATTGTTACTGGGAGTTCTATTTTTAAGTACTTGGGAGGTGCGCCAATACTACATTTCGGGGGACTGTGTAAGACCTAGACTCGGGCTGAAAGAACTCCAACAGCAGCTCAGAGGCTTGCTGGAATAGCTGAGTGGCGAGAGTCTCCATCGCAATGGTGTTAGCAGAACCATACCTTCTGCTTGAAGCCAATGCACATATCAGTCTCCTTGAGCAGACCTACCTTGTTAATTGCAGACGGACTGCAAATATTCCAACTGCTGTCCTGCAGCTTTGTTTGCATGATACCCAGCCCATTAAAATGTAGCCCAGACCTTGCCCAGTCATCCCTCTCCTTACTTTATTTATTTTGGGCTGTGGCTAGGTATACTGACCAAGCTGTTGCATTGGACAGAAGCTTGAAGAAAAGGCCTGTTGTTCTGAATGGGAGGTGAGTTATGTGACAGGCTGTATGAAGGATGTGTGCTTGGAAGGGCTGGTGTGCAGAAATCATTAGTAGGGTGTGTTCAGCACAGAGGGGGGAAACCCAGCCACAGTAGGGAGGAGACAGGGAGGGGAGGGCAAGTGAGGTTGAGGGTGGAAGGAGCAGGTGTGGAGAGACAGAGGCTAAGACAGTAATTTGGCCTACAAAAGTCACTGCTTGATGTAAAATGCCTCTTTTGGGGTGCCTAAGGGCAGTGAGAATTGCTCTTAAATTCTGATTTGATCGCCTTAGAAGGGCTAGATCTTCAGGCCCAAACAAGCTGAACTGAATTCAGAACCTGTACTGAGAGTTAAATCTGTAAAAGTTATCTTTCTGTTCTCTTAAAACTTTATAGGGCTGGGATCAATCTGGCTCCAAGGTATTTAATCACATAGCTTCTTTATAATGGTCTCATATGGGTGGTTCTGTTGCAGGGGGGCCTTAGGTCCATCCCAATCAGTGTCCTGGGCTGGGAGCAGGTGGCATAAACCATCTTTATAACAAACCTGTTTTTATCTTAGTGTTAAGAAAACACCAGCTACTGTTTTAGGACAGCCCTTTGCCTTGCTGCTGCAACACAAAGAGGTAGGTTAGCGCTAGCAGTGGAGCTGAATTTGGCCCATGATGGTTAAAGGGAGTCTGAATCACAGAAGAGAGGTTGTGCAGCAGAAGCAAACAAGAGAGTGTATGTTAAAGACCAGAAATGGACCTTCCTGTTTGCTCTGCCTTCTCCACACCTTTTCTGCCCTCCTGCTTAGCTATACCAGTGGCTTAGCTCCTAGTCTGCCTGGAACCACTAATTCAAATCCTGGCAGGATTGCCTCAGCCCCTCTGTAATTTTGAGGTTGAACAAAACTGTAAAACCAAAGATTTTGTGGCAGAGTGTTTGCCCCAGTATGCTTTACCAAAATTGTCCCACCACTTTTTATACGTGGCATGCTGAGCTGTTTGGTGTCCTCTCATTGGTTCTTCATTTCTTCTAATGTATTAATTACTGTCTCAGTATTACTGAATTAGTCACATGTAAGAAGGAGGTAGTGTAGTATATGTTTACATCTTCAGTGATTGCTAGTTGATGCAGTTCTATTGCCACTTCTGGAGTTACAATGAGTGGTACGAGCTGAAGATCTGCTCATTAGACATAACCATTAAAATTCACAACTGTGCCTCAATTTCAGTTTTTAAGGATTATTAGCTGAGATGGGTTATTTACTCTTGAATATGAAACAGGTCTCCTGTGTGCAATTTTAAAAGGATAAATCTGAAATATCTTTTATTATCTATCAAGCTGGAAGCAGGTTGGATGGGGATTTTTTTGCTGTTCTTTAAGGAAAAAAACCAAACAAACATGGGTGTCCAAATGTGACTCAACCCATGCTTTTTAAATCTCTAACTTCCTAAACTTAAAACCAATGTTTTTCTTTTCTTTTTTTTTTTTAAATAAAATATTGCTAAAAATATTCTCCTGACCTGAAAGCTTTGGCTGTCAAGATTCAACTCTTCAAGTATGCTTGAAGCCAAGTTACAAATCCATGAAAAATAGATTTATCACCTAAGTAGAAATTAACTTGAACGTCCTTACGCCAAGATCCATGATTCCTTTATGTTTCAGGATGAAATGCTTGTTGTTCTCCCTTTTCTCTCCCAGCTCTTGTAAAGTCTGTCTATAAAAGCTAGATCTAGAGACAAATGTTTTTTAGAAATGTGTCATAACTCAGGTTGTTAAAAGGTAAACCTCTGTAACATAAAAACAACTCAAAGCAACTTATCATTCAATTCTTTCTCCAAAGGTCTTCCATGCTTTAAATGCAATAATGAACTCTAATTTATGATGCTGCCAAATATTGCAGTAAGTGGACTCCTGAGCAATCGCAGTGGCAGCATTTAACTTGTTGCTCAGGAAGCCACTTAGTTTCACTTCTACAAATAAAAGTCCAGCCCCGTGGGACAAAGATTTCACTCTCTGGGTCTGTGGAACTCCTGGTGAGAACATCTATATCACTCTTTTGATGTTCTCCTTGGAAGGATCCTGGCTGTGTACCACAGTCTGAAACCCCTTGGGTTACAGTGATTTTCCAGCACGTAAAGCTATCTTTATGGTACCTCATATGCTCTGCGTCCCAGCCTAGCTCACGTTCAACTCTGAATTCAAAAGTGAACAAAGTCATTAACAAGTAGGTTTGTGCATGGATATATGGCTCTCACAGCTCCTGGGGAGGCCCAGCACCCCTGCAGCCACTCCACAGGGCCTGGTGCAGCAAATCCTTCAAGTCTGTTGCTGAGGCCCCCAAAGTTGAAAGAGGCTCCACTAGCAGTAAGCACAGGGGTTTGAACTGAGCTACTGTATTTCTAACAGTAAAAATGAGGATGAGGAAGGTAAAGGTAACTGATAGGGTAATACATTAAGTAACCTTAGTCACTCCCCATTAGACCGTGGGTGTAAGTGGGAATGCCTGGGAAGGAGTCTATCCTAGGCAAATCCAACTTTGCCTGAGCCTCAGGCATCCCAGCTATCCACCCGCTGTCTTAGGAGCACCTCCTGCACATCCCATCCAGAGCTCCCACCCACCAGTATTTCTGTTTTGGTTGCCTGCCACAAAGAGGTCTGCCCCTCGCTACCACTACAGAGCCCTTCAGCCCTTCCAATTACCTGCTTCCCTTCCCTCCTTCTGCCAGGACTGTCCTTTCCTCAAAGCCCTTTTCCCCCAGCCACACTTCACTCCTGCCTGAGCCCGAACACCTTCTTCAGAATGTGCCCCAGAAGTTCCAACCTCTCACTAACATTGCACTGCCTCTGTCTTCTTGGCTCTTCCAGTTCTGCCTGCTGAAGCACTCTTGGCTCTCCTTGCGTGCTACCTGCTGCTGTCATCCTCCTGCCTGCCAGGCTCAGCCATAAATGCCAAAACCATGGACCTGCTCTTATGGGAACTGCAGAAAACTTGGCTTAGCTCGCACTTCCTACAAGGGGGTCCATATGGGATGCTGGGAGAGGAAAATGGCACATCAGAGGAAAAACTGGGTCTGTGGCAGCTCTTTTCAAGAGTCTGATGGTTCAGAACAGCTTTTTGGAGTGGTAAAGGCTGTAAGTATTTGTCATTTACTTTCCCCATCACAATGGCTGCAGATTAAAGCTGTTTATATTTTAAGTATTTCTATAGCAACATCTCATCAGCATGAATTTTGCTAAAAAGCTGTGGTTTATCTGTGGTATTGCAGTGAAGTCTATAAAAATATCACTTCTTGAAGGCATTTCAAAATGCTGGTGAAAAAGAAATCAAGGAAAATCATGTTTTATACAGCTGGATAAAGTTACTGGTAGTTGATAGCATAAAAGAGATGATAATAGACACAAAATAGATTTTTTTTTTTTCATGTAAAACTACCCAAGATTTAAGTATGCAATTCCAGAGTGTAATTAGGGTGGCAATAACCATCTCTGCATAGGAGGAGAGAGGAATACAAGCTATTATAAGCTATTACAAGCTATTTTTCTCTTTAGAAAATGTGGCCTTAGCATAGGCTACTTTGGAAATGGAGCAAGCTAAACCACAAAAAAGGCATTTTTAGTACAGAATAAGAGTGTCCACGTGGGCGCTTAAACCACAATAACTAAATTCACACCCTGGCAAGTGTCACAATAGCTTCCCCAAACAGTAACGCCTAGGTCTTGCAAGCTACTGCAGCTGAAGGCAGAGACTTGAAGGGCTCTCATGATGGAGAGGTGGTTAGTGTCAGTTGTAGGCTGAAAGAGCTTGAAGCAACGGAAGAGGAAATGACTCAGGCTATGAGAGGAAAATCATCCGATGGCACTGTTTATTAAAGGAGGTGGAGGGAAAATACCCATAACATCATCAGGTCCATGCAAAATATTTTTGAGGTATGAAGTTGCTGGTATGATTGACATATGAATAGATCAGAGGATGCTGTATCTAGAATGTAGACAGACAACAGCTGAAATGTTTGCTGTGTTTTTTTTCCCCCAGCCTCCCTTTTCCTCACCTCCCACCCACTCTTCCTTCACTGTAAACTTTGGTGGTTCAGATAAACTGAAACATAGATCTTCCCTCATCTCTCATTAGAGTTTACAAAAGGAAATATCTGCAAGCAAGATGTTCTAAAACCAGTACTTAGCCATGTGCATCCTTCCTTCATAGTGACTCCTCAGCTGTGGATTCAACCTTCAAGTTACACATTCTCAGTGCCAGTAGAATATAAAATTTGAGAATGAAAGCATAAACAGTTTAATTGTTATTTATTCATACACCAATTTGTAAATGCACAACAGTGGCATAACCACTTACATTAGCCTGAGACAATAAACCACAAAAAACAAATGCCTTTAAATGAACAAAAGTAGAGCTATATATCATTTACAGAAATTTCTTTGCACAAAGAGATTTCAGAGCCATCAATGTGCACTGAGCAATTTTTCACCCTCTTTTGTGGCTGTGTCTGAACTAGAGCACATTTTGACAAAACCTCAGTCCATTTATGTTGTACCAGCTCTGTAAAACACAGCCATATAGAACCTGCAGAATATTTTTTCTTTTTTCTAACTGAAACTAAGTAGGAAAGTTAGGTAGGCAGAGTACATTTATTTGCTGAAGTTTGGACTAGATTTAGAGACTAACATTACTTGTGCTAGGCTAGGAAAAGCTAGGAATAGGT
This sequence comes from Megaceryle torquata, assembly GCA_024611175.1. NCBI lineage: Eukaryota > Metazoa > Chordata > Aves > Coraciiformes > Cerylidae > Megaceryle > Megaceryle torquata. Next base: position 14,552 of record JANIJG010009974.1, read on the forward strand.
TAGGAAGTAGGATTTAGGTAGAAGTTAAGAGTGATTTTTATGTAGGAGCCAGCCTCCTACATCATAGGCTAAAAGGCAAACAGGGAAGAAGCATTCACAAATAAAAGCTAAGTCTAAGAATAAAATTCTGTGTCAGGAAGTTTGCATTGACACGAGCACTTCACACTGGTTTGGGTCAATCTTTGCATATGGGATAGGGCACCCAACATACGTTTGAAAATGGTCCTCCATGCATTAGACTTCGTAACACCAGCTGCTATCCTCAAGTTTCTGAGCTACTTGTTTGGATAAATTGAACATTTCATTTTTGTGGCAAAGTTTTCCCTGTCTTTCATGCTTGCTTTTATCACAAAGTTAACCAGTGAAGGAGTATGCTTTGAAAAAGCATGTTTGAAAAAAACAATAGCATCTCTTAAGGGTGGAGGAGGGAGTCTTCATGTGACTTCATTAAATGCCACAGAAAATATTTCAGAAATCTGTGAGAACGAGTTCTTGAAAGCTGCTAAAGAAAAGATACATTCTTACCCTGCCCCCACATTGCTAAAACTCTGCTTTGCTACGTTTAACCTTTGTAGCTCATGCATTCAATGTAGGGTTTGAGTACCTCGGCTTACACTAAAATCTACAAAATTCAAATAGTAAAATTCCTTCTCCTTTTCATAGAACAAATACATTCATTATTATTATTCTCAACAAAATTATTTCTACAATCTAATCTTCTGTTCAGGACAGATCTTCCCTGACTACTTGCTTCTGTCATACTGCAACAGTTAAGACAAAAATGCATTCCAGGAGAGTGGCAGCAATTAAACATAGTAAGTATTGATTTCATTGCCAAGTGCAGCATGTTTTCTTTCTTTAGTGTGCTCATGCACACTGCTGTGCATAGATAGTGTCACTCCAACACTTGCATCTAAGTAAAATGTGTCTATCTGTAAACACAGGTGGAACAAATTTCTGTGCATGTGTGCATATGGACACATGTGATCTGAAATCCAGGGAAGCCAATGGAAAGACCAGCACTGACTTTACTATGCTTCATGTTGAGATCTACTTCAGTTAAAATTGGTTCATTCTCCCTTTTGCCTTTATACTGACTTACCAGGTCGGAGCTGTTTGTCTTCATTTGTACAGCATCTTGCACAACAGGCTTGTTTTGAATCAGATTTTACTATCTGATTATTGTACATTAATATATGCAATATAAGTTTATTACTCACCTAGCCAGCCCTTCTTTTGTTTCTCCTTGAAACAAAGGAACTGCAAAGCAGAATAGGCTTAAATAATCTGAATTAGATTCCTGTAGTGCATTCTAATTGTACTGTTTGATCACATACATATACACAATGACTGTAATGTCAGATGATATTAATTCTTTCTCTGCCTTCAGTGAGTATTTTACTAAGGAACATTTAAATGAATGGATGGGCACAAGCTACAAAGTTCAGGTGCTAATTTGAGTTTGTATTTTCAAAAAGTAACATTTAATTTTAACACAATCAAGTTTTTTCCCAAAATTAAAAAATAATCATCATAATTAAAAAAAAAAAAAAAAAAAATCCCAGGAAAACACTGACTTGAGCATCATAGAAAAATGACATTCCATACTGATTGCTCTTGCAAAGTTCAGGGAAACTTAGTTTTGAACTTTTTCTGAGGAGCATCTCTCTGTCAAAATGAAAGCTTTGATAAAAATGTAAGAGTGATGTAAGGTGATACAGGTCCATAAGGAGCAGGGGCTGGAGAAGTATCTGTGAGACGTGCAGACTAAAGAAGAAGAAAATCAAAAGGCTTGTGAAAGCAAGTCAGAAATTACTATTTCATTTAGGGCTTTATGTGGCAAGAAGGATTTTTCATCTCAAAGAGGGCTTTTGAGAAAAATAGCAAGCTTGGCTTATTACCTCCTGCCTTCTGTCAGCTTGACTATAGGCTCTCAAAAATGGTTTGAAATTCTGAGATCTTCTGTTTTTATATGATACAATAAGAACAAAACGGAGGGATAGAAGGCAAAAGGGAATGCAGGAAAATAATCTTGCGTAGCATGTGTTAGCTGTCAAGAAAATGTTAGTTAAGCAAACTAATTGGATAGGAGTGGGGTTCAATTTGTTTCTACGATAAAAAATCAAAGAGAAAAAAGAAGAGAGGAGAAAAATTATTTTACCATTTTGATTATTGTGTGTCCCCCGACCCAATCTCTTAGTTCTATTTTTCACAACCACAAGCCCTAAATAAGCACCAGCATCCTCACTAATTATGTATGTCAAGGTGCTCTGAGAACTGCCTGGAGGCCAAATATATTCCACGGTGTCCTAAATGCTGTGTTCCATGGTCACTCCCTCCCTGTAATTGTAGGGATAAGTCTTCAGGGTCTTATTTTTGGTGAACTACAGCATTTGTGCAATGACGTCTTGCAGTCCTATTCCATCTTCCTTTCCTGGGTGTCAAAGAGCTTTACCAGCAGTGGTATGCAATAGGAATTTTAGAGGTATGCTTCAAAATTAATTCAGTGACATTCCTTGTATATGAAGAATTGCTCTTCTCAAAAAGCAGAGCTATGCTTCTGTGTTTCTTTGTCTTTTTGATAGACATTATACCTGTCAGCTCATATGCTTCCACTGATCTGTCATTATCCTTGCCTTTCACATCAACAGGCTTTCACTCTTCCCCTTGCCCCATCCATGCTCCCTGGTGAAGCACGTTGCTCTCCTGTCTAAGAGTTGACCCTTGCATTGGCAGCAGTGGTGAACCCTGGCTGGCAAACATGCTGGGGGAAAGAACATAAGACATATGTCTCCTACAGAGATGTATTTGCCTCAGCAGCTTTATCCCTTTGTACTACAAAGCTTAAATCAGTCCATGGCATGAAGAAAGATTTAGTAGCACTCGCAGGTGACTCCTTTACGAGCATGTAAAATCTCAGAGACAAGCTCAGAGCTTGCTACAGAAATGCCAGGGTCAGCTTTGCTCCATGCTGTGCGAGGGGTCAGACTGGCCACCAACCAGCTGCAAATGCAGAGAGTTCAACAGCTTACAGGATTATTGATTACAGAGGACTGCTAGCAGGACCTACTGGGAACATAGTGTAAATGAATCAAGATTGTCCCTTTCTGCCTGATCTGTGAATGTATTTAGACACTCCCTGTCCACAAGGACTCACACGTGTGCCACAGAAGTGGTTTTGGCCTGTCAGGTAGATGTGGAAACTTAAAAGGAGGCTGTAGAGAGCCTCAGAGCTGCCAGTGTGCTCAGAAACACTCATCTTTATGTTCCTTCTCAGCTCTTGTGAGCAAGGCTTCCAAACACTTAGTGCCTGTGAAACGTAGCTCATCGCAGTCACGAGGGAGGTGGTTCCAGTATGAAAAAGAAACTATCTGAGGCCTTCATTAGCTCTTTGACTATGTTCTCTGTAAAACTGTGCAGTCTCTGCTCCTTAAACACCAGCTGATATTAGCAACCAGAGAAGACATCTGCCAATCAGGCCAAGTGAAGAATAAGCTCACAGTGAAGTCTGCATCAGAAGCACATATGCTATGTGTACACAGACAGTTAAGCTCCACTCTCAGTTCTCCAGATTGTATTAATGCTGTTTGGTTTGCATCTGAATGGAAAAAAAAGCTCCAGAGTGCATGTAAATGGCATTCCCTAAGCATGCCTTTGAGCCAGTCTTATCACCCTGCATCTGAAACATAGCAGGCCTGTGTCCTCCCCTGTGGTCACAGCCAGGACTCAAGTTGCCCATCGGCACCACTGCTGGTGTTAAGTTCCTGCAGGACCATCAGTGCCAGTCAGGGAAGTGTGTTGATGCTCCGCACTCCCACTAAAGTCTCTGCTCAGCCTTCCTGCAGAGGCAAGGTACAGCCTGGAAGAAGGTTACTTATCAGGTATTGTCCTCTGGATCCCACTGCTCCTTTCCCTGGCACATGCTCTTGTCTGCACAATTAACTATACCTCCCCATGGCTGCTTGGCTCTACCTCCCCATGGCTGCTGTGCTCATCCGGGGCTGCAGAAGTCACAAGCCATGGCCTGTCACTAAAGTTAAGATCTTGCCTCTGTAAGGAGCAGGCATGCCTGCCATCAGCACAGATTTAAGACATAGACAGAGGTATGGCTTGGCCACAGCTCAGTCATGCTCAATCTCAAGCCAAATGTGAAGACAGCACTTTTGAGAGTTGACAGGGCAACAAACCTAGTGACCTGTGGTTTTTTTCTTAAGTGCAACATTTCTCATCCTTCTATCTGTTCAGGGAAGGTCCACTGACAAGAAGCTGTTCTGGATACAGAAGTTGTCTCTGACGTGAATTAAGTCAGCTGTTCACCAAGGAGTTATTCAGATGCCTTTGAAAAGTAAGAATGAGAATTAACAATTCAAAGAGCAAATTTGGAGAAGAAATGGGCCTTATGGCAGGACAACATAAGGAATAGTTAGTAGATGAAAGGCTGAAGCATATGTTTGAAAAGCTGATTCCCTAGGTTGTCATATTAAAACTTTAACTGTATGTGCATCCTCGTTACATCTCATGCAAAATTAAATTGGCTTATTTATTGCATTTCCTCCAAATATCTATATTTCTATAAATGGCAGGTTTTTCAGGAAAGGCTGATCAAAATCTGACAAGTAATAAAGGAAATGTATTAGAAAAATTTCATTTCCCCCACTCATTCTGGTGTTAATGAAGTTTTAACAATATATGATTACACTTAGTTCTGATGTCACTTATGATAGGGTCATTCCCAAGTATCTTCACTGACTTCAGTAGCCTCACTTTAGCTTCTACAACAAGATTCTGATGTAAAATACTGTGTAAAAATCTAGTATGTTAATCTGTCTTCAGTTTCTTGTCTATAATTGCATAATTTCTGACTGCAGTGAGATGGCAAAATGCAGTTTAAAGGATGTTGTAATGGTTGTTGTAATACTACAGTTGACAATGCCTTTTCAGTGGCTTCCCTCCCCCCCCCCATTCTAAATGTCGTCTTATATAGTATTTTGGAAATTGCATTTTTTCAGATGTCACCTGGTCACGAAGACCTCTTTCAACATAAGTATTTCAGTGGAGCTCTTTTTAGAATTGCTGTCTAAAGCATCACGTCAGTTTAAAAAACTATAGTGCAGAACTTTCTTCTGTAGGCACCAAGAAAGGAGGAAGCCTATCTTGTCTGTTCTTCTGATCAACAGCAAATCTATCCTCATTATACTTCACGCACTCTCTGGTGGTTTGTCTTGTCTAGTGTCAAATGATTCATACAATAAGACTTAAGTATCAGATGAAAGAGCCGTAATACAAATATTTGGAAATATGTATTTCCATATTTAACAGCAATTAGAATAAATGAGGAATCTATAAACTAATCAATTGCTTGATTATATCCTTGCTTTACTTAGGAAGCAGGTCACTGAAGCTTGATTCTTTTCTCATTGCCACTTGGGCAATTACAGAGCAACTCCTCTAAGTAACTGGAGTCACCCCAGAGTAAAACTGACATACGTGAGAGCTGATCCAAGCGTGATGGAGCTACCCCTCCAAGAAAAGCAAGCAGCCGTTAGGCCTTAGCTAAAATTTTTCTGCCCCTTCACCAAGCAGCAGCAATTTTTGATGCCTTGTAGGTCAGGTTTCCTCTCTAAAAGCAGGATACAGAGGTGCTGACTTGGGTATTTCCTTAGGGTAATATGTCTATTTAAAGAATGTACAGACTCTTACTGATTACTGCAAGGGTGGATATAAACAGCACACATTCAATTCCCCTTTGCAGAAACACCACGGCCTCCTCGTCCCAAGAAACAAATGCTTTGGTATCCTTTCTTTTCAGGACACTCACAAAACCGAGAGGCAGCTGTTTAGACACATCCAGCACTCCTTTCCCCCCCCTCTGTTCTTGCCTTTGAATGGGGGAACTCTTTGCCCAGGGCTCTGACCCCGTGGTGTGGAAAAGTAGCTGGATCATTAAGCCTGGCTTTTTTATCTGTGCTCTGTTCCACAAAGGACACTCAGAAAGGTCTAAATGCTCAAAGACAGAGCTTCAACCCACACACTATCTTTAACAACTTTGTGTGCGTGGTTGCTGCTTGGGATTTTTAACTTTTCTGTGAAGAATTTTATCATGGGTGTGATACATCACGTGCAAACCATTAAATCCTTTCACCATAGCCATAGAGTTTCAAAAACAATAACGCTTTTTATTAAAGCACTTAAAAATAGCATTCTACTGCAAAAGGTTATCCAGTGCCTTTCTACTGTAGAGTATGTCAGCAACTCCTTGACAGTTTGCAGTGCATGTCAGTGATTTATTTGCGAAATTCCTAGAGAGCAGGGGCAAGCTGCGTAAAAGTCTTGATGCATCAAATTCAATGATGTGTAGTAAAAAATGTAACAGCTGATAATGCAAATATATTGAGGAGGTCACAAAGAATACACTTCTGGTCTGCAAAGCTGTTGAGAGCTGGGACCGAAGGACCTGGGAGAAGCAAACGGAAATCACTGTTGCAAAGCTCAAATTTTATTTAAATGTGGTCAGGGAGGGACTTACCAGGGTGGTGCAAAGAGAGGAAGAGGCTGACATTTATTGACACATAACAAGGGAGAGGGGCCACTGGGCTGGCTGCACAGCTCCACCGCAGATGAGAGCTGGATCTGATCCTAAGACAAAGGCCTGGTCTTCCCCTGATGAAGGAGTCTACTAATGCTGATGCTCCTTAGGGCTCAAATCACCACGAACTGTAATTCAACACTGCTGTATTGCTTTTTATCGATAAACAGGGCATGAGCTGGTTCCACTGACTTTAACCTAGCCTGCAGATTTACACCAGCTGAAAACCTGGCTCCAAGCAGACTGTGAGGGAATTTCCTTGACTTTTCTCCCCCTTCCCTTTAGAAATAAATTACTGCTGCATGTTTTCCATTTTCCTATAAGCTTTCTATCCAATGATCCAAACACTCCAAAATAAACATGTACATTTCCTTCCTTGGTACTCTGTCAGGATCTATTTAACTGCCTCTGCAAGAGCAAGCAATCCTAAAAATCCCGCTGTTCTGATTACACAGAAGTTTCTTTTATTTTTAGAACCATCTCTGAATGTACGTGTCACACCTCAGCAATACTTCCTGACACATTCACTTTCATGCAGTGCTTCTAGGTGCAGTTTCTAGGGCTGTACACTGCTATCTGACTTACTAGCCACCATTAGACAAACTTTGCTGTAACTTGTTCTTATTCAAGGCTAGAGTAAATGCAGCCATTCCCAAATAATTCTGACTGTGTAAGCTGATACATGTACAGTGGGATCTCCTGAAATGAAATGGGATGAAAACTGAATTAGAGTGCAGCAAAGTAGGACCCTGATCTCGAGCACAGAGTCCTTCTCTTAAAATGAAGGGGAGGGAAGAGGTAAAGGAACAGGCAGGAACAGTGTGGTCAACCCCACTGTCTTTTGCCCACGGCTGTGACAGCGTGTAGAAGCTGCTGTGCCGAGGAAGAGTTTGGTTATATGGGTAAAGATTACTAACGTGGTTGGGGCTGGCCGTACCCAGTAGTAGCACCCCCTGCCCTGTACCTCCCTGTGCCTTGGCAACAACAGGAACAGACAGTTTAGCTCGCTGGAGGTTTTGTTCCAGTTGTAAGTGTTCATGTTTTAAGTGTCCCATAACTGGGAATATGGGTACATGCTTGCCCTGATCCCAGTCTCAAGTCCCACCACTTCCATTTATTGGCCTTGTAAATGCACCTTGCCCACACAGATTTTGGCACTGGTGTGTGTGAATGCAGAGCTCAGAAGGCGCAGGGAGTCCAGTTCCACATCATTATTTGGATGGGCCAGAAATACGATTTGACAGGCCATATTTTATCCTTTGGGACAGCAGTGAACGAAATCATTGACAGGTCATGAAGGTACCAGAGCAAGACACGTGTGTTTCTTTCATAGAAGAGGCAGCACCACATCTTATGCGCATAGAGAGAGGCTACCCAAGATGAGGCCAGCATGTGTTCAGGGTGTCCCAGCAGGAGTTAACACAGCCCTGTGCCGACCAAGCTTCAGCTGGCAAACAGCTGCCAGCCAGACGATGGCCCCGATCAAGAAACAGGGATTTGCCAGGCAGAACTTTCTGTGTGAAACCGGTAATTTCACTATATACTTCTTGCTTGCCTGTCCTTTGCCTTCACAGGATCTTGGGCTCCAAACCCAGCAGGCAGTTCCCTGGACTACAAACCCAGGTGCCTTGTCTTTTCAAGGCTCTGAGCTCTTCCGCTGTCTGAGAGGCCTGTGGGCCACTGAGATCAGGGGCTTCCAGCATTCCCTAAATCTGCAAGTTGTCCAGCATCTCCAGTGGCTGCATCCCCCAGGCTGATTCATATCCCTGAAATAGCTGTCCCCCAAGCACAGTGGTTTGTGAGGAGGGCTGCCCTGGGATTCTGCCTCCAGTTTCCCAGGGGAGCTGGGGAAATATATCCTGTCCAAAAAAAAATGTGAACTGCTACTGCTGCTGGAAAGCTTTTTATTTCTTTGAAAAACATTAGGTCTTTACACGTTGTCCTGAGCTGTAGCAATGTGCTCAGCTTACAGGTCTAGGCAAAATAGGCAAAAGACTATTGGGGTGGAAAAAAGGATGTAGTTTCCAAAGTGCTGACAACATTTTGATTTTTTTCCTGAAGTAAAAAGTCTGCAGCAAAAGAGTAGCTGTCTTCTAAAGAAAATATTTTGTTCTTTTTCTCTTTATGCACCATTTTACTGTTTTTCCATGTGTTTCTGATCATCTCAAGATGTATAGTTTTACCAAACTGCAGAGAAATAAAACTCTCGGTGAGCTAGAAATCAGCTAGATCTCAGTGATTTTAATAATACCAAGGGGTATGTGTGGAGGGTAGTGATGCTTGAAGGGTAGACAATGCTAATGTGTAAACCCAGGCCTAAGCAAGTGACAGAACTGCCATTCACTGAGAGCAGGATTGAACTTTAGGTCGTACCAAAAGGCAAAGTTAACTCAGTGTTTTACTTTGGTGTCACTGCCAGCCTTGCTCAGCCACACACGGAGATTCCTCTCACCTGTGGACAGGGTGCTTTCGAGCAGGATGGATTTAGCTGGAACCAAAGGTTTTGCTCAAAGTCCCTCAGCTCTGCTCTGAGACCATGAGCTCTGCTAAGGCACGAGTTACTCTCCACGTCTCTCCTCAGTTGAAGAAAGAGAGATGCAAAATTCATCAGGGGAGCAGCAGGGAGCAAGCAGACGCTAGCACAACACACAGAAGACCCCATGGGTTGTAGCAAGGTTTGTCACTGTGAAGCACTGCCACGTTTCCTCAGCTACCTGGTTTCTCCCACCAGCTAGAGCTGAGGGGTGATTTGCAGAGCCAGTCCCTGAGCTGTGTCTGACACGCTGACTCGTGAGGATGGGAAAAGGAAAACATACAGGAGAGAAGTGGGAGTGAGAGCTGCTTGCAAAGGATGGGTCATGCTGAGGCTGTCATTCCCTGTTCACCTCTTGCAGGTTCCACTTGAGAAGCAGATGTCTGGTGTGTCTCAGAACTAGATTTCGCTGCAACCAACCCAGTCACGCTTCCAACTGTGTGGTGTGGAGCCCCCCACCCCCCTTCACTGCCCTCTGTGCTGTCTCAGGTAGGAGAGCTCTACTTACTTAAGCCCTTCTTCCTACTGTTTCTTTTTGGCACCCTAACAGCATGGGTGCAGCAGGATGGTGAACTTCCACTGTGTCTAATGCTCTTTTTCCCCTCATGAGGTAGCCTTCAGTCACTCAAGAGACCTGTTAGATCTGCAGGTTTGCATGCTCAGTGTTGGGTGCTGAGCTGCAGGTGCCAGTAACAAAAATGAGGTATCTAATCACTTGGTTTAGAGAGGCAATTTGGACACCCTACTGATTTTTTCCAAACATTTCTGGGCCTAATTGGAATGAAGCCCATTAACTTCAGTGGGATTTGGATTATTTCCTATATACACAAAACTTAAGAAATCATGTTTTAAAAGAAATACCAAAGTTAAATTGGGAAATTTTAACAATTCTTATATTTTAATTTAGTGTCTGTATGCTGACAATATAATTAGAGAGATGCTATTTTAATTAATGCCAGTTGACATTCATGGGATGGCAAAAGCATCGGCTTTTCTAAAGAATAGTTCACAGTTGAACTGCTCCTCTCTCCTGACTCCATTTTTAGCAGAGAACTATATTCAAAAAGTCAGAGACAGCAGAATTAAAGCAACAGTCAAACCATCTACAAATACCAGTAATGTGGTGTATCTTAGCATGTTACTTTCAAGTCAAATCTGTCATTATTGTAGAAAAAATACAGTAAACACATTTCCTTAGCATGTACCTATGAAAAAGCAGGAAGGTTTGCAGGACTTTGTGCTATTCTTGTGTTTAAAATGGGTAGTGGACAACCTGGCTGCCACTGAAGCCAAAGGAGCAGAACCCAGACTTGTGCTTTATATACCCGACAATTTGAAAGGTAATTTTTGGTTTAGGGTTTGTGGATTTCTTGGGATCCATCAGATAATTTGAAAAGGATTTGCAGTGACAAGCCAAAAGGCATTCATATTCATTGTGAGTCTGTATATGCTGTTTTCATATACCGTGTGATTCTATACATGTAAAATTCCTAGGAGGTCCATACCACTACAGGAAACTTGATAGGGCACAAAAATTAATACCCCATGAGAACTATAGCCTTCATTTTAACACATACAGAGATATTTGTTTATGGATGTGAATATTTTTATATTTAAGTTCATGGTATTCTGTCCTATGTCTTGTAAATCCTGTCTTGAGTGGAGTCAGTGAGTTAAAAGTCTTGGGGCATATAATTGTATCCCGCTGTGTCAGCAGACAAAATTTGTAAAGGGCATTTGAATGGCTCTAGTTAGGACTTAAAAAGGAAAATCTTCTGTAGGTGGTCTTAACAGTGATAGGGCAGCATAATGAAGTTGGCAGTACTTCCTTAGAAGTCTTAATTTTCCTGGGAGGAGAAGGTGAAGTAAAAGGTGAAGGCTGGTGCATCCCAGATGACAGGAATGTCTCAAATGCTGCTCCTGGGTGACACGTGGAATCTTAGCCAGTGTAAAATAACATGCCTACCTAAACCAAAAAAACACCGCCTGCATAAACCCATGTAGCCAAGTCAAATGTCTTCAAAAACGTTGTCATGTGGACATTTCACATACGCAGGCTGATCAGGTAGTGTCTGTCCTTGGGTGTCCTAAAAGCATGAAACCACCATTAACATCAGTGTTGTAGCCTATGGTTAAACTAACTGAAGTCTAACCATCTGCTTATGCATGGCCAGGACTGAATCTCTACTGGTGGTTATGTGACAACATATGCATCACTACTCGCCAGGGACCCTTGGCCTATCTATGTATGACAGAAAAAATCTCTTTACTAATATTCCTAATTCATGGCAGGCAAACTTTAAGTTGCACAAACCCACTTATCTTCCTGTAGTAACTCTACATTGGCTTTGCATCTGCTTTGCATAGAGTTCAATGCCAGGAAAAGCCACAGGAAAATTAACTCTTGTCTTAGCTTGTCTGACACTCTCTGTTAACAGGGAAAGCTTACTGCTTATCTTGAGGCTGGAGCTGTATTTTACATTTCCTTCCCCCCACCTCACAACTGCTGATGAGCAGTGAAAGCTCATATATTCTTGAAATGAAAATGTCACTGAATTTACTGTATAATGTTTAGGATTGGGCAAATCGGAGTAGCATAAATATGTGGCTGATGGGATTATATACTTGGCCTAGTGCTTGATATATGGGAAGCCTCTTGTCAGAGTAAGGAACTGTGACTGGGGATTTGCCCTCACTCAAAGATCCATATCCACAGAGGGTCCAGAATACTGGGACTGGAATATTTTAGTGTAAATGTGAAGAAGGCTTTGAACTGATGAATATGCTTTAACTTAAGAGAAGTATTTAGCTCTAGCACACTGAAGTGTTTTGGGATTTGAGGACGTGCATCATCTTTGCCTGCATTCAGAGTTCTCTGTGCAAATTGCACTGAAGAAACAGTCACTAAAATGAAGTTGGAAACTCGTAGAGCAACACTTCTGCACAATCCAAGAGGTTTTGCATCGCCTGTGCTGACTTTTCACCACCCTTCATATCAATGCAGCTTAATATTTTTGATCAGCTCATTTATTTCAGCTTGCTTTCAAACCACTTCACACATAAACCTAAGAAAATATTCCTAAATGAAATTTATTTACAGCAAACACCAATTTCATAGTAGACATTTAGAAACAAATCTGTGCACACGCACACGCACACAAATAATTTTAAAAATCAAGCTTTGTATTCTGCTTTTTCCAGAATCCTAACAATTCAGTTTCCCTCCCTCCAATATGCAAAATGATCGCATATTTCATTGAGATCATATGGAGATGTGGTGATTCAAGCTGTCATCAGAAGTTATCGCAGAGAAGGTTCTACCAAAGGCAGCTGCTCTCTGGATACTGTTCTGATCCCAGCTGTGACTGTGTGGGTTTAAAGAACAGCTTATCCCCATATAAAGCCCTGTAGATGAGAATAAACCATCGAAGCTGTTTGTGGAATACCAGCTTTATGTGCAGAACCAGGCAAGTTTTCCTGTTAGGCAGGCATTTTCCCACCGAGTTACGAAGAACCACAATACTCAGATAGTTTTCCGGGGGGTGAGTGTGTGTGGTGTGGTGTGTGTGTAAAATAGGAAAGCGAGATCTGGCTATCCTAAAATTGCTGATCAGGGCGTTTACCTCAGTTACCAAACATGTGCATTCAAATCCTTTCTTTGCCTCTTTCACACCACAGATGGGAATGTGGGTTTCCCACATCACAGGCGTGTGGTTTTACCACCAGGCTACTTGTTCTTTCAAAGCAGATCTTTCTTTTGAGTTTTACATCTGCTCATGTGAGGTCGCCTGCTTAATAAGCAAACTGTATCACTCAGTTTTAACTCTGATTTGTGAGATGATTTCATGTTACACCATTGCATGTGTTTTTGCGAGTCTTTTCAGTGAGGCAGTTGGGAAACAAACTAGTAACATTTAATACAAAAATAATCAGGCTACTAACACCGAAATCCCTGGGGGAGGAGAAACGGGTGTCAATAAGGAGGTCAATTTTGTTTTCTCTGCAGTTCCTGAGAGTATATACCCACCCACTGTGTATGAGTATCTGTACAGGAGCTCCCATAGGAGTCCACAGGACTTTTGTCACTAATTTCAGAAGAAAACACTTGTTTCAAGAATACAAGAAGAACTCATCTGATCTTTCATGGACTCTGCCTGGAGAGACACCATTTTTCACCCAACAGCTCAGAGATGTGTTTGTTTTTCCACCCGAGTCTTAACACATCAGGGAGTAGTGCTGAACACCACCCCAGGGGCTTTGGCTTATTTATGTGAATTACTCACGGGAACACACTTCCTAAATCAGATGGCATCGTCCCAGAGGCTTAATACCTTCGATGCTCAGCTGGGTATGGCCCCAAAGCAGAGCCCCTTAGAAGCACACTGAGAATGAAAGGAGCTGGAAGTTGTCACATGTGGTCACCGAGAACAAAGCTCCACCTTCTTAAATAAAAACTCCTGCACACCAGATGTGTAGACACCACACATTTATCTTTGACCTTCTAATTTAAAGAGGGAAAGCAAAACTTGGCCAAATTAATCCCTTGCATGAGCCAGTCAAGTTACCCTCAGAATAAGCTTCATTAGGAGGAAGGTGCCTACCTTTGTCCAAGACCTGGTGATGCTGGGATGTAACAGGGGCATATAAATACCATTATATTACATTATATTGCATTATAAACACATTAGAGCCTTTCAATTACAGGGAATTACGCTTTTGGCCTTTTAATAAGAAAGCAGGCTTTGCTATGCAATTGTTATCTGGCTTCCAAAAAGCCCCTGTGTTAACTTTTACACGGAGGATGCCGGCAGCCACTAATAAAACCTTGCGTTTTATTTTCAAACGATCGCAAGCCGACCAAGCTGGGCAGGCTCTGCTCTCTCACAGCAGCGCCGCCAGGCCCCTGATGACATTTTCGTGACCGGTTACGGATAAAAATGCTTTTTATGTTCCACCAGGCATCGTCCTAGCGCTCCCCTCGGGATGAACGGGTGGAAAGCCGTTAACGGCGGCCGTGAAGCCTCTTTCCCTCAGACCCCCGCTCTAAGGAGCGGCGGCGGCGGCAAGCGCCGGGTCCCCGTCGGGAATAAGGGAAGGGGAAACAGCGAGGAAACGCTGGGATTGTACCTATTTCCCTTCACCGCCCTCGAGCGCACGCTTCCCGGACGCACTTTCCCTCCCACTGTGACACAAAACACCGCCTCCAAGCCAGCCTCCCCCACCCCCGCTGCCCGCCACGGGCGGGCCCAGCCCCGTCTCCTCCTCCGCCCCCTCCTCCCGCCGCAACCGCCCACGGCCGCGCGGGGAGGGCTCGGGGAGGAGGGAGGAGCCGCGGCTGCCGCAAGGGGCGGGGGAGCGTCGAGCGCATCGATCACTCCCGTCCGTCCATCCATCCACCCACCCGCTCGGCGTTCGGCTCCTTCGGCAGCTCCAGCCCCAGCCCTCTCCGTCCCCCGCCATTTCAGACCGGGACGGAAAGGGACGCGGAGCGGCCGCCGCGGCGGGGTGGGCAAGGGAGGTGCCGGCGTGCTCCCGTCGGCTGGCTGCGGCGCCAGGCAGGTACCCGCCTGTCTCTGTCTTCTCTCCCTACCCCACTGAACCAGAACGAGCCGCCGCGCTTGCTTTCTTCTCTGCCTTCAACCCCCTTCCCTCCCCCCTCCCCCCCCCTCCCTCTCGCTCCTTTTTCCCTTCGAGGTGGGGCAGGGGGAAGCGGTACGGCTTCCCGGGGCCGGCCGCTCTACTCTCCCGGCGCCCTTCTTCCTCCCGATTTCGTCCGGCGGAGGGGCAGAGCGCCGGCAGCCAGGCGAGGGCCGCCTCCCGGCTCCTGTCCCACTGCCGCCCGCGGGGCTGCGCCCTGCCCCGCTTCTCCTCCGCCGGCATCCTCTGGAGCAGCCCTCGGCCGCCCCTCCACCGTCCTTCCCCGCGGCGCGGGCGGTGGCGGTGGCTCGGCAGCCGCGGGAGGGGCCGGCGGGACAGGTGGCCAACGCCCTCCGGGAAGCCCGGCAAGCGGCAGCTTATGCCGAGTCAACCCCCCAGCCTCCCCTTTTCCTTATGTTTGGGTTTTTGATTTGGTTTGTTGGGTTTGGTTTTTTTTTTTGTTTAGTTGGTTTTTCGTTGGGTGTTTTTGGGGTTTTTGGTTTGTTCCCCCCCCCCCTCTTTCCAAATCATTAAAATCCCCGTGCGCGGGGGCTGGAAAGTTTCGGCGGCCCAGCCTCGTCGCTGGCTCTGGGCTGAGGGGAGCCGGGGCGGGAAGCGGCACCGCGAGCCGCGGGGAAGCAAGGCGGGGGGGTCCCGCCGCTGGCTCCGCGGCCCAGCCCGGGGGGCGGTCCCGCTGAGCTCGCCCGGGAAAAAAAAAAAGAATCGAATTGTGTCGGTGAAGGCGTCAGGTGAAGCAGTGCTCGCAGCCGCGCCTGTCCCGCCGCAGCCCCGAGGAAGAGGCGGGTTCCCGGGATTGTGGGGCGCTCGGTTTGGCCTGGCTTTCCTAAAAATCCAGGAGGTGTCCCAAGAGTCACCGGGCTTTTGGGGGAAGAAGCAGCGGAGAACAAAATCTTTGCCTCACAAGGCATACTCTTCGACTTTATTTTTTTTTTTCAGAATTTAGCGTAGCCTTGGTTTTGTTTTTTTTTTTTTTTTGTCTCGTTGTAGTCGATGCTTTTCAGCTTAGTGCCCTCGTTAAGTTTCCTAGGTGTAATTTTGTTTGCATTCCCTCATAGCTTTTTGTCTTGTCTTTCAGGGAGGGAGTTGCTTTCCGGTAATAGTAAAGGAACGTGATACTGAATGAAAACGCACCAACAGCATCCTCGTTAGTCGGAGCCTGACTCTTTCTGCTTAATGTTGGTTTCTTTGTCATCAGGTCTGCTAAAAAATGACTGAATATAAACTTGTTGTCGTTGGAGCTGGTGGTGTAGGCAAGAGCGCCTTGACAATACAGTTGATTCAGAATCACTTTGTGGATGAATATGACCCAACAATAGAGGTAAACAATTTAATGTTATGCTTTTTGTGAAGTGATATTATTGGTAATAATGGTAGTTGCTTACTTTTGGATGCTTACCACAAAAATATAGGACAAGGCTTTATGATAAAATGAGCTCAAAGGTAATGGTCAGCACTGGACCAGAATCATGCTGTTCTGCTTTATCTGGCTGTGGATCAACAGCTGCAGTAAAAAAAAAAATTAACAATTCTGATCAATTAAAATATGGTGTTAATTGCCGTGTTTTGTTGGACAGTTTAGATGCATGGTTTTAGGATCTTGGTGATAAAGTATTTGACAGATTCACTTGAGAATGCTTGGCAAACTTCATGGCTTTGCACACAATCTCTTCTATGTGATTTTCCTTTTTGATAGCAAGGAAAAATTGCAGATCTGAAATGTATACGTCAAACTTTCTCAGCTTCTGTCATTATGATCTGTTTCACAGGGTGAGAAATGTGCCCTGGAATGTTACAGTGAATGAAGTAAAAACTTGAAGCCTGCTATTTATTTTTTTATTATTGGGGTGGGGTTTTTTTTTGTTTTTTT